>VXBZ01011350.1:121944-194260 GCA_013399135.1 Heliornis fulica | reverse complement strand
CCCCCCCCCATTAACACAATGTTGAAATCGATGGTCCTGTTGAGCTGTAACTTTGTAGTGTCATTCACAGGCACAAGGGCCAGATCCATCTCCAAGTGCCTCTAGAACCAGTAGCAATTTACACCCCATCAGCGTGTCAGAGTTACACACCTGAACAGCTTTTTAAAGCTTAATTTAAAGTGTTTTAAAGCTTTTAAGTTTAAAAGATCATGTTAAATACACTTCCCTTGTGTACAAACAAATCAACCCATTTGATAGATATAATTTCTTTGCAATCCAAACAGCTTTGCACCTTCCCCGTCCTCCCCTCACCCCCCAAAAAAACCCCCAATGCAGACAACACCATTAAAAAGAAAGTAAAAATGTACCAAGACATGATGAGATACCAACAGAACAGTATTAACCCAGTGATGTACCTGCAGGTTTGGAAAACAGTCTGACACTGTGTGATCATTTCAACAGAGGCACTTGAAAGAAATCAATAAAATTGATCATTCAGCTGCACCGTTTATAGACGTGGATCGGAGCTCTTGGATAGCTAACAGTGTTGTTTTACATAAAAATAGGAAAAAAAAGGAATGGAACAAGGGGACATGGAGCCCCCTTTATAGGTTGGTGTGGAAGAGAGTCTACACTGAGCAGCAGGATCAAGAAAGATCCCCAGAAAGAAGTGGGCAATGGGATGGAGACTTCCGCTGCCAGAGGGGCTCCCAGCACAAAAGGCTGCGTCAAGGACTAACTGTAAGAGCTCTGGGTGGAAGTGTTAAACTTGCCAGCCAGGAGAAAACACAAGGTTTTGACCCTTACATGAAGTAGGGGTTGGTACCCAAAAGGAAAAGAGTTCTCTCAACCTAATAATCTTTGTTGAAGCCACAGTGTTTAGCTGATATAAATTAGTGTGCTGTATTCAAGAGAGTTAAGCCACCTCATACCCATCAAGGATCTTACCCACCATTTTTAATACTATATTGGATCTAGTGGCTCAAGACAGAGACTGTGCCACCCTCCCCACACAATATCCCCACTCTGGGGCCCTGCAAAATGATGCTGTTTCTCGGCAACCTTTTCAGATGGCAGCATTTTAGCAGTTATGATTTCCAGTTGCAGACAGCACCTCAACCTCCCGTTTCCTCCTGAATCTGGTAAACAGAGGTATTTGGATGAAAAACAGAGAAACCATGAAATACCAACCATGTAACCTACTGCACAGGACAGTCACAAGTGCTCCCTCCATCAGGTTTGCTTGCTCTGCATGACCACAATACAGTAATTCCTCTGCTAGTATGCATCTAATTTCTCCTCTGCTCATCACTGCATCATGCAGTAGGTGGACTCCCTGGTCTTTATCAGCATCGAGGACTACACATTTGCCATCTACAACACTAACACTTAATACAGAGAAGACCCACTCTAACACGATGAAAGATTGCATCTGAACAGAAAACACACATTTGATGTGCCACTCACTTCATTCACTCCCAGTAACTACCTACTACAATTATCAGGAAATGAAAAACATGCACTCCACAGCCTTCTCTTTTCACCTGTTGAAAAGCACACAGAGATCAGCACAAGCGCTACAGGATCCCTCGTGCACGAGGCAATGCTTTGCACTGCTTCTGTAATATATTACTGAACAGACAGAAGTCTGGAGGTCATCAACATTGAAGAGAGTTTCTAATAATCACACATTGTGCATACATGTCCACACACCCTTTCAAAGCAAACAGAGTGAACATAAAATCTATAACACTAATAGGCTATTTTTACTTTATGCAAGAGTTTGGGAAATTTTGAAGCAGGCACCAAGTTACCATTTAAAATGCATTAAACGTAGAAAAATAAGAAAAATCATTATTGCTGTAGTGGATTATTTTGGAATGAAAAAAATGTATAACTGTGGGAGTCAATGTAGTTACAAGTGTTCATGGGGTTCTGTACAGTATATACACAATCACCCCCAAAGTGGGAGTGCAGATGTGAAAAGGGGAGCATAATACAGAATTATAAGAGGGCAGCATAAATAACACACAACATAATAACCAGGGAGTCATCATTTTAGGGAGTCTATATATAAACCTAGTTCCCCCCCTTCTCACAATGTTTTTAGCATTGCTTTGACTTCAGCCTTCCTGGAGAGACATTTAAACAGGAAAGCCTTCAGGTTTATTAAGTAGAAGCATTGAAAATACTTGATTTGGTTCACATTATGTGGTTTATAACATTGTTAAGCTTCATTAGGATGCTGCAGCACTCAAATAAATGAAGACATATTTATTATTTCATAGGCTGCTGCCCATTAAAACTAATACTTCCTCTGCTAAGAGGTGCAGACAGCAGAGCCCATGATGCTCAGCACTTCCACCATAGGTATTGCCTGAAATAGCTGGACACCAGACTCATGTACTTAAGCTTACAGTCACCAGATTCCTGGAAAGATCTCCATTTTATGCAGAAAGGGAGAAAAACACACAAAAGCAGTAAGCTGGATCATGCTTGAATTTGCATGGGTGTAAATTAAAACACCACCAAGGCAGGACGCACCTCAGCCCAAGCATCACCAGAGCAATGCACAAGAGATTCCCTATCACAAGCACAGCAGTTTTGCAAAAGCCAGTCATGGTACAAAGCAGTTCAGTTGTTCATCCTCTTGCAGCAAAAAACCCCAAACAACCTAAAATCAGCCTTACCCAACAGTCAAGCAGGCACAAACATAATTGCCATCACCACTCTGGAGACCTCCTTCACTACTACACATGACTGCTGTTTGGGAATGCTTGCCTTGCCTCCACAGCCATGCTAGATCTGCCTTGGTGTGTCAACAAAAACTTTAAAGAAAGGAATTTTTTGTGAGGTCACCTTCCTCTGATTTGCATTTGGGACATTTCTCTGAAAAATATAAGTGAGCAAGTTTCAAGTGCATCAGAATTTAGCATCTTACCTCAGAAGTCTGATACATGATGACATCTGTCCTTCCTAGGTCAACTGTACCAGGAAGATGCTGAGTCCAGACTTGCTGAAGAAGCCCAGCAGGTTCTCATTCCCATCACCCCTGACAGGTGCTGAGCATGCTCTGGACCTTCCTGTCTCTCAGAAAGCAGGCTTGGAAGCTTCTAGTACTCCTCATATATGACAGCAAAATCCAAAAGTACTCCTGTCCTGGTTGCCAACAAGGAACCACAAAAATCTCCCAAACCTTTAGGCTGATGAGACAGCTGTAGAGCACATTAAATGCCAAGGCTCAGGTCTTCCACCCAAACACAAGAAAATCCAGGTGTTCCAAAACCAGGACAACACCAATAAGTACAAACCCACAACCCCCAAGGGGGAGCTGACTGAGAAAGTGAAGAACCTGCACCCAAACACCCCACCCTAATTCCCTGCTGCCCTGTAACACCTGCTCAATTGATGCAAGGTGGGACCAATTAATGATTTTAAATTAGAAAAGGGGAGATTTAGGCTGGATATTAGGAAAAAAAAAAAATCTTTAATACAAGGGTGGTAAATTACTGGAATGGGTTTCCTAGAGAGGTGGTAGAGGACCCATCCCTAGAGATATTCAGGGCCAGGCTTGATGGGGCTCTGAGTAACCTGACCTAGTGGAGATGTCCCTGCTCACTGCAGGAGTTGGGCTAGGTGGTCTTTAAAGGTCCCTTCCAACCTAACACATTCAATGATTTTATCTTTGACTTTGGCTGATTGCAGACTCCAACCGAATGAGCAGCAAACCCCGCTCTGATCTGCAGTGACTTGAATTTTTCTCTATTCAGTGCTCTTTTCCGGCCTGCTACAGGAAGAATGTGGCCCAACCTCAACCAACTTAAATTTAAACCCATTGACATATTATATAACTCAATAAAAATCTTGCTAAAAAAAGGTGCATTGTACTCATTCTCTTTCCACACTGTAGGGAGGAAAATGGGTATGGGCTTCTTCTATGGCTTTTAGTTAATTCGCTATCAATGCCCAGCTGCTTTAGAGTAAATACAGGAACAGGGTGTCATATGGGTATCCTGAAGAAAAAGAAGAGAGGTTTCCTATTTCTTTGTTAGCCAGCAAAGATGGTATGCATGTTATCCAAAGATAATACAGGGGAAGAAATCAATTCTCCGTGTTGTTACACATCCTTGCGTGCAAATGTAAACTTGGGGGAAAAAGAAAAAAAAAAAAAAAGAGAAGTAAATTTCTACTATGCTGAGGTCATATGAAATCATTAGTGCAGGCTGATATGATCACTGGAAATAAAATAAAGCTTCTCCACACGAGGAAAAATGTATCGACTAGAAGGTTTGGAGGGTGAAGGAGGAAGAAGTTTGCTCCTTTCAGCCCTGGCAGAGCTGGGATCTTTGGGGACAAAGCACATAATGAGTGCAATGGACTTTAGTTACACTTTGGGGTTTGAACATAATAGCCACCGATGCTCCTCGCTGCCACCCTCGCTCCAAGCCAAGCCTGTAACAGGCGAGCAGTGCACCGGGGATCCTTGGTAACGCCACGGCGAGGAGTAGCTGCAGCTCCAGACGGCTCCCTCGCAAAGGAAATTCGGATTATTATATAATGAGTCAACACAAATATCATTATCGCTGCTCTGATACCTGCTGGCAAAGGCAGGGCTGCGATACGGCTGCTGGCCTGAACACAAGCGCGCCGGGTAATTGATGGAGCGACGCGCTTGCGGGCTGCCTCGCTCGGCTCCGCTACCCCGCGGGGGTCCCGCGTTTCCAGGCCTTGCGCAGGAGGCATCCTCTCTGAAGAGAGACTCCCTTCCTGACGCAACAAGATTAAGCAATTTGCTTTTAATTAGTACCGCAGTCGTTTCCAAACTAAGCAGTGGAAAGAATAGAAAGCAGACTGTCTCTTTAAAGTTTAAGTGGATTCAGCGCACACAGTGAATTTAGAGCCTGCTGTTGGAAAAGTTCAGCTCTCTGTCACCGGTACTGTGCTCTCTGCTAATTTTTACAAGAGTTCAAGTTGTATGCACCAGTTAGCAGAGACATTGCAGGGGGTAAAATGAGAATAGAAAGCGTGACCCCTTGCTGCCTCTGTTTATAGTGCCTAAATTATATCCAGACAATGCTCCAGGTCCCCTCCCTTGGGCTGCCAGGGCCCTGAGTGCAAAACCCTGTGCTGTTCCCCTCCACTGCTGCCCAAGAAAAGGGGTCCCTTGGCATTTGTGAGCAGCCACCCAGGAATCCCCTGCAAAGAGCCATGGGGAGATGAGGAGAAGAAAGGTTTGGAGGGTCTGGTGGAGGAGCAGCTTGAATGCAGTGGGAGAACATGAAGAGTAGGAAACCCCAAGGGAATTAGGGATCCCCAAAGTGGTTGCCTTGCATTTACCATCCCATATGCCCAGGAACACCCCAGAACAGCTTGCCAGCCACGGCATTCCCAGCTCCCTGACCCCACGTTGCACATTCCTGGTGTGCATCAGGAGGAGCAGGGAGAGCGAGGGAAGGAGGAGCTGCAGCTTCATCTGCAAAACAGCTAACACATATGAATAATTGAATATCAAATAAAAAAAAAACCAACCTCTTCCAAGCCAGGAGACGTACTTTTGTCCACTGTTTTTCACTTCAAAGAACCTCAGTGATGAAGAGCTATCATTCAATCTCAGTAGAGATGGCATAAATACCTACTCCTTTGTCCATGGCTTGTCTCTCCTGCAAGCTCCCTGCAACATTAGTATTGCTTCTTTCCAAACATGCCCTAGCAAGAACCCATCAAACAGAGTGGAAGAAACCACTCCAAAAATAACAGTCCATTCAAACTCTGGCTCTTTCTGTCCCTTTGCCAGGCTCTATCCTTCCTCTGGGCAGCAAAGCCTGCACTCACTCAGGAGCCACGAGACTCTGTAGGGATCACGTCAGCCTGCTGAACGTATGGCTTGTGTGGCCCAAGTGAACAAGCAAAGAAAATATTTTGGGTTTTTTTTTTTTCTGCACATTTGTCAACAATGGTGGGGAGGGAGGGGGGAAAATCCCCAGGACAGGGTTGGTGCTGTCTGGATGATGAGAGTCTGGCATTCCTCTACCTTTAGCCACAGCTGGTTTAGATTTGAGCTACTGGTTCATTTAGATTTATACTGCTGGTTCAATAAACAAACACAGTACATAGTCCATCATGCTAACTGCATAATAAAGCTGCTTACCTTCTTCCAAACAAGTAGCTTTTATTCATCTGCTCCTCTTTCCTTCCCCACTTTCCCACTTTCCCCCCCCTCCCCATCAAACCCAAGAATTCGGTTTCATTCCAAACCCAGACCCTATCAAAGATCAGATAAAGCCTGAAGTCTCTCCCACAGCCCTTCAAATCCTGCTTTGCTACAGAGTACTTCCAGAAGTTGTCTGAGAAATTACTCCAAATACTTCATCATCTCAAAGGGAGCCAGGTTTTAGTTTTACCCTGGTGCTCCTTCTGAAAAAGTCCATCCCTGAGTGAAGCCCCAGACTTCTTCCCCAGCTGCTCAGCCTTTGTGAAGGGCCGGGCTTCTTAGGGGCTTTCAGGATCACTGGGGCACAACGAGAGGCCAGTTTCTTCCCATTTCCACTTGTTGGAAGGAATTATCATGAGGCTGGGAAACAGTTAACCTGCGAGCAAACCTTGATCGCAAGACGTGCCCGTTGTCTGCCAGCGCCATCCACAAAGTCGCCGCTTTCATCCAGAACGAAAAACACCCTGGGATTTTTGCAAAATCCTTTTAAGTTGTTCTAATGGTAGCAGCTCTGAATCTGGTGAACTGCTTTGTTATCAATGCCGTGCAAATTGTTCTTCTATTTCTCTCCTACAGTGCCTGCCTCCACTCACTCGCCTCTCTAATAAATTCGTTTGACCGCAAAGGGTGCTTTATGACTCTTGTTTAAAACGGCTTCCTAATGATGCTTGACAACATCTCCTGCCTTTGAAAGAGCCTCGCTATGCAAGGCTCTAATCCCACAAAAGGAGGGATTCTTGTTAACCTGTGCCTCCGTCCTTTCTGTTGAGTCACCACCTTTAATGAAGCACTGAAGGGGAACCAAAACGCAGCTGGGAAATTATGGCCTTACATGATCGTCTCTTGCTACAAGAGAGTTATTGCCCAAGCCTTAATCCCGTGACTCGGCCCTCTCCTTGGACCCCCTTTAATTGTCAGAACCTGAGGAAATCCGGGCCGAGGTAAATAACACTTCGGCAGCAACAGAATAGATTCACTTTAGGCAATGAATTTTTAATGAGCTGAGACTGCAGAGGGAACGCAGGGCCGAGATCTGTGCTGCTTATCTGATGGGGAAGGTCAGGGTCTGAACAGAGGGAGGGCATGGATGAGAGAACAGATCTGACAGGGCTCTTCAGCTGAGATTTCAGCTTGTCACAGCCTGGCATACCTTAACACATTTGGACCTTTTCTTCAAAGGAGCAACTTATACATGCCCATGCTAACAGAAACGGCACAATATTTTCCCCTGGTAAGGCAACCCTAGGGTTGTGCTCCCACTTTCTGAAAAAAATATAAATAAAAAGCACACAGAGAACAAAAACAAACAAAAAAAAAAAGAAACCAAGCCAAGAAAGATTCATGTGGACAGGTCATGGTCTTAATGGAAAATCGGGTAACTCCACAGACAATCTGCAAACAGAAGCACACATAAGACTGAGCAGCCCATCATCGTAACATCACTTATTAATTAGGTCAGCAGACCCAACTGAAGTCCTTGCCGATGTAACCATCAAAACCCACTCCACTAGCTCAATAAATCTTGGCCACAGGGACTGCTGTGTACTAAGAGTTTAGACTTCATACAACCATGCTTCAGTGCAGCTCTACCCACCTGTGGGTCTCCTGTGACCTTGGCCATGAGCAATGCCTGCCCCTTTGGACTGACTGATCCCAGGTATATTGTATCAGAAAACTCAAAAAAGACTAAAACACATCTAACTTGGGGCATGAGGTTACACTGCTGAAACTCTAAGCTCTCAAGCCTGGGAGCTCCTAACTCAGCTTGGTTTGGAAGGGACTGTGGGTGGCCCACCTGGACTCAGCCCACCCAGCATGGCCTCATCCCTGTCCCCTACAGCCCCCATGCCCTGGGCTGGAACTGTTGGGTGGTCATGGAACTGAATGCTATGCTTCTTCTGAGGAGGTCCTCTCCAGCCGGGCATGGAGCAGGTAGGCAGGGTGAAGGCAACATCCCAGGAGCTAATCTGCACCTCCAAGAAAACCTGAACCTCAGGTAATTGAATTTATGAGCCAAAGGTGTTACTGTTAAGCAATCTCAGGTCAAATCAGCATTGCTGAAATTCTCTCAAAGCCAGGAATGCTGACAGATAGTGGTTTCTTGCACACCTAAAAATGGTTTTGGGGTTTGTCAGGAACAAACAAACAACAACAAAAAAAAAAACTAAACAAAAAAAAACCAACAAACCCTCAATATTGGGGCATTTTATTTTCTGGGATTACTGTTTCTTATGGAAAAAGAAAGACAGTGTTTTCTGGGGAAAGAGTCTGTCTGTGTCTCTGTGTGTGTGTGTGTGTGTGTGTATGTGTGTGCGTGTGTGCGTGTCTGTGTGTCTGTGTGTCTGTGTGCCTGTGTGTCTGTGTAAAAAAAACCCAAGCAAATGAAAATATTCAGCAGAAAGTACCTGAGCAACCCCAGCCTGTAAGAGAAATTACTGAAGTAAAACTGCTGGGTGCGACTGATCATACTGCCACACACAGGGGGAAAGGAAAACTGATTGACAGTCATTCCAAAACACCCCCCTGCTTGTCCTCTCCCTGATATTTTGATCCCTATAATGTGGGAAGGATTCTGCTCTTGCCCTGGCCTGCATGACCTCAGGTGTGTCCATCGCATCGTGGACCTGCGACGTGTGAACCAGGACAGTTAAAGGACGTACCAGCAGGAGACAGGATAATTTATGGGGAGCCAGGTCGATGCAAATTTATTGTGAGTAATGGACAGGGGAAGGGGGGGAAAAATCTCCCATAGGAACAAAGGCGAAAGGGTGCTGGCTCTCTGCTCCTTGCAGACATCCAGGATGCTAATAAAAACCTTGGTGGACAATGAAAAGCAAATACCAGTTCTTGGGAGCTGATTGACCACAGTGGTGGAACAGGTCAGTGCAGAGGGAAGTGGTTTGATCAGAAAGCCAATGAAATTCAGATGATAATTACGCTCAGTGAGAGGCAAAATAATCCTTTCATTTGCTGGGAGGTTTCAGTCATGCACTTTGACCTTCATCCTGGCGTTTCATTAATAGTTTATATTAACAATTAATGGTTGCTTTCATTGGTGTTCTGTGCAACTCGCATTAGAGTTAATTTTCAAGTTGGATATAATAATACACAAGTCTCACAGGATGCTCGTATCATGTGACAGCATTTGTTTCAACCAGGAGTCAGGAGATGAAAATCAGGCCAAACACCAGTCTGGGGCATTTATTACTTGTGTCCAGTCACCCTGCAGAGACGTTGGATCTTGCAGTGACTTTCTCCATAAGGCCATGATGGAAACCTGCCCAGACCAAGTGAAGTCCCATGATGATGGATATAATTTGCCTTTGGGATGACTTTAGATGCATGGTTAGTCTGGTTTACTGAAGAATCATAACAAAAGAGCTTCAGCTTCACTGTGGCAGATACTTACAGGGACCACGTAGCCTGGTTAATTACGGCTTCCTGGAATAATCATAATGAAAGACCCAATCTAAGGGCCAAAGTTCAGGTTTAGGGTTATGGTTATAGTTCAGTCCACTTTGGGCTAGGCAGGGATTTTTTGAGACCACAGTACTTCCTTGGCTGAAACCCTGAGAGCAAGACTCAGCTCCTGGGACCCACTGAGGCTCCGGATCACAGCAGTGGTGGGCTTAAAGCAGGCTTTGAACTAGGGCTAATATGTCCAGGTACCCTATTAATGTATTTATTTAGAAGCGAGGTATACATCCTGGTTTGGTTTTAAAGGCAGACCTCATGTTGCTTGTATAATTTCCCCACAAATTTAGATTACTGAAGCTTTGGGATTACACCATTTTAAATCTTGACACAGAAAGAGAATCAGGTCTACAATATTTGGCCTGAAAACTCAGCTAGCCCTTTGCTTTAGAAGTTGTTGGAGGAAGTGAATCCTGCTTTGTTGAAAAATACTTTTTAAAAAAAATAACAGGATCAAAACTCAATTCTAACTGAATGTAATTTGTACCACAATTTGATCATGCTGCCATTACTGTGGCAGGAAAATATTAGGCAATTCACTGTGACAAAGTTTGCAGAGATGCTATATATTTGCTCCTATTTAAGGGACAAAGTAAGTCCTCAGATTTGGTGGCAGTTAAACTGCGAGAAAATAGGTGTTCATCTCCCTTGAGTCTTCCCCTGAAAATAGCTCAACTAAGGGATTAATTGAAGTGTGGAGATGTCCCCTGCAGAGTTGAAAAATGCCTATCTGGCATGGTAGTGCCATCCCTGGAAGTTTCCTTCACCAGAGACATAATTTCTAGAGAGGACCAGGACAAAACCAGCAGCACCCTGTTCCCCATGCAAGACAGCCATCTCTGTGGGCAGCATCCCTGGGCATCTCTGCCCTGTGGCCAGCGAGATGCTCGGCCGCTTGCCCGTCCCCGCTGCTGGCGATGCTGAGTTGAGCTGTGCTGATCCACCTGGCAGTGCCCGCAAGAGGTGATTTTACAGAATAGTGATGAATCAAGTCATCAATCACTGTCACATCTAGAAGCTGGAGCATGTGCTTGGAGCCTAGGAAACCCTGTGCATGGTCAGGATTAGGTTGCAAGTAAACTCAGCAGTGCTAAAATGCTTCCCTAAGTAAGTACTGGCAAAGTCCCTGCTGCAACGTGTCAGAGTCTGTGCATCGACTCCGTCAGAGTATAAATCAGGCCCTATGACTTTAAGTCTGCTGACACTTTAGCACACAGTTACTGCAAGCAGAAATACTCCTGGCAGCGAAGTTATCCATGTGCATAAGTATTTGCAGGATCAGGGCATAGCTGCACCATCCTTTGTTCCTTTCATCATGCTCGCGATGCTGAATTAAGCCTTCAGCTTTGTCTTTTTCTTGTACATGAGCCCTGTTGTATAGTTACATCACTGTGTGATGAAAGAGAGGACCTGTATAGCAGAGGCAATATGATGGAAATAATTATAACAATAAAATGTTAATTAGTATATTTTCTTGAAGAATCTTCTTTCTGAATGCAATGCAATTCTGTTGAAGAACTGAAAAAAAGTGAAATAGAACCAGAACTAGTTTTAAACCTTAAGGCTGTATGAACTTGCCATTGTTTCCTCTTTAGACAAAGCCTGAAAATGTGGCAAGAAAACTAAAAATGCTCTGTTAAAAGTATAAATAGCACAAAGAAGTTTTTGACCAGCCCTAATCACCATGAAGCAGGGGAAAGAGCATGAAGAGGAACAAAGGTGTGGTTTTCTTCTCTCATTTTCACACTCATAGCTCATTCCTACCTTCCTTTGTGCCAACACTTTCTTTTGAATGTATATTAAATTTACTCCACTTTGCTGCCCAAGCACCACAGCAGGTCCCACTGCTCACCGCTGGTCCAAGCATTTGGGTGAGGGAGAGGACACCCTGCTAAGTATGGGCCTTGCACTGGCCTCTCCCCCTGCCTGCCTGCAGCCCTCACCCTGCATAGGGGCTGCCAGATGTGTGCATCTGGACTGGGTGTGGGGCAGGGCAGGACAGAGCTCTCTGGGTCCTCCTCCCAGTTTGCCTCTCCTCTCCAATTCCTCAGCCTGAGATTAAGAGCCTACAGAGACTGGAAGCTGTACTGCTTGATACATTTATCTGTATGTGTGCATGTTTAAGTATATATTTTTTTACACTCAAATTGAGCGAAACTGCTTAAGAAAGAAATTTCAGCATATTCAGATTTCTGAGCATGTGAACCCACTAACTTCCCTTTTCCATGCCTCCATGCAGCTTCAGAAGCACTGCTCAGCAGAGGGAGAGAAAATCCTGCGCCAATATTTGGGTCGTCACACACAGAGGATTTGAAGTTACGCCTCTGCCTGTACCATTTGCATTTCATCACCTAATGCTGGAACAAGTAAGACCAAATGAGTAATGATCTGATTCTGTGGTCTCGCCATTGCTGCTTTGCCAGGAATTATCCTGGCTCAGTGGACACAGCCCTGGGAAGAAGATCGGAGCCTGTTTTCTTCTCTGCCACTTACTTGCTGGATGGCCTTAGGCGAGTCATTTAACTCTCACTGCTTCCCTCCCAGTGCTCGATCCTCCACTACTGAGATACTTGGTAAGAGTTTGAGGTACATTGATGGCAAAGGGTATTTCAGTGCTATTCTAACAGCAGGGTGGGCCCTTCACAGTCCCACAGTATTTAAAGTCCCCCTGAAAAATCATTACACCCTTTTCACGGATCCAAGGCAGTCTGTCTGGTGGCTCTCTGCTTTGGGGTGGCAAAGGAACAAAACCAAAATCCCTGAGTTACTCAGAAGTAGCAAATTGGAGCAATGAGTGCATGTGAGAATACTGCCATTTGCTCATGAGCAAACAGCAGCAAAAAAAAAGGAATAAAAGTCAATATAAGAGGCACTGGTGCCTATTCACGGAACCCTTGCTTACATACGGCGACTCGTACTCAGGAAATGAGTGTAGCACTTGGAAACAGCGATCTCTGTCAAGCAGGGATGGGCCAGCGCTGTTTCCGATGAAGGCTGATGACTGAGGAAGTCATAAAAGCTATCGGAGAGAGGAAAGAGGCAGGTGACATGGGTAAGAAAGCAAATATTAAGGGGAGGAAAGGGACTATAAAGCAAAGCTGAAAAGATGTAAAAAGCTGATTAGGAAACCAAATATGACAGAGAGAGAAGAATTGCCCATGGGGTGAATAAAAAAACAATAAAAGATTTCTTTTAAACAGGTGAAGGAAACGGGATTAACAGGGAGGCCTCTGGACTGCTGAGAGGTGGCTGAGAGAGCTTAATAACACAGCGAGAGGGACTGACCTGAGGGAAATCAAATGATTTCCCTGGCTGGCACTCGGGGGGAACCTGCAGGTGAGGTGAGGGAGGCAGAAGCAACGCTTCCTGTGACAGCCAGCCAGGGAGGAACTGAGAACATGAATGATCACCAAGGCAAACTCGTACTGCTGGTGAAGGAGGCAGGGCTGAGAGCGGAGGGTGTACTTTTAGCCCACGCTGCTTAATGGAACAGCAGGAGAGATTAAGTGCCCAATAACAGGTTTTGAGTCGCTCCTTAGAGATAAAAAGAGGTAAAGAGAAACTGATAGAAAGCAAATGTCTTTGAGCATCTACAAGAAGGCAGAAACCAAGACATAGTTGCAATTGATTATCAACTATACGAACGCACATTGATGTGCACAGACACACACGCTCAGTCCCACCAGCTGAGAATCTGGCCCCAAACCTGCAGAATGTGACTTTAATCAGAGGCAAGACTTTAGAGATGTTAGCAAGGATGAGATCACCCAACATCTGGAGAAATATGAACTGATAAAAATGTATCTGCCCAGATCCATAAAGGGTAAATCTTGTCTGACAAATCTGGCAGAATTTGTTTTAGGGCCTAACATGAAAAACAGGCAGGAGCGAAGCAGTGGAGCTAATCCACATAGATTTCAGAAAAGTCATTTAAACGCAGCCCGGGATGGTAGACTAATACGTAAGGTTAGCAAGTATGGCATAAAAACCATTGTCCTTGAAAGACTAAGGAAATGGTTAGGTGATTAAGGGCAGGTTGTAATGGTAAAACTTTATGGGTCAGAGAGGAGGACGGTGATGTGGTGAAGACAGCTATATTTGAGGCTATTATGATGACAGTTCAAGGCATCAGATGGAGACTCATACTTTTTACTCCGTAGAAAAAGTGTTCTGAGGGAAGTGCTACCCTGGGTGGTTCTAATCCAAAAATCACACTGAAACCAAGACCAGTTCATCTTCTGAGGGGCATTTGACTTTCTGCAACATCAAATCTTCCTGGGTCAGCAAAGCATACAATGCACAGGAATGAAATCGAGCCCAATGAGCCCAATAAATGAAAAAAAAAAAAAAAGCATCCCAGCCTAGGCCAGGGTAAGGTCAGGTTGGCCAGAGGGATATGTATTACAGCAATCGGGTTTGATGAACTCAAAGATCACAGCACAGGAACAGGCTTTAAGGCAGACCCAGGGGCTATCAGCACATGATATCAACATGGTTGCTCCTGAATTACATTCATGCCTTATCTTGACAGATGTATGGTTTGGTCCAGGGTAGCCAAAGTGATCATAAGCAAGGTGCAGGATAGGAGAACTCCCAGGAGCAAGGAGAAAAACAGAGAAAACCAGGTAGGACACGACAGAGTTGGTCCAAAATATAATACCAGAAAGAGGCCACTGGTTCAGAAAGGACTCAGACTCCAGCTGTGTAACCCAGCACCTCAATCAAGGCACTTTTACTAAAAAGCAGGGCAGACTCTCAGACTTTGGCATTTCTAAGCATTTGAACAACTTCAGGCCCACCTGAACTTCTCATGACCTACCTGCATGACTCAAACTAGCAAAATCAGGCTGGGAAGATCACCAAAACCTGCTATAAAAAGTTTATCAACTTTTGGAAGCCCTCTTCTGCTGTATTCCCTCCAGTATAGGCAAAATGAGGCATTTCCTGCAGTCACGAGTTGCAGTTCCAGCACAGCCCTGCCCCCCCAGCCCATCTGCACACCAGGGACCAGGGAAAACACTGGGACCGCTGCACCCCTTGTCCAGGTGCATCCTTCTGCCTCCAAGTCATGCCAGCAAGGTCCTTTCCCAAAGGTTCCACCACCTCTACTGTGCTCTCCAGGAGCTTTGGGGCATAAAAGGCAGCAGTGGCATCAGATCTCGGTGGCTGCAGACAATGACATGGTGTTGGGAAGGGCCCCTGCAATGGGAAGCTGAGAGGTGTTTGGGGGATCGCTGCCTGTGGTACCCCTGCGTAGCACAGCAAGTTGTTTGTGACATAGACAGCAATCACAGATTGATTAATTGATTAATCACACCTGCTAATTACATCGAACAAATAGGCAAAATTAATATTTGATGTAGGTCTCTAAAGAGACTGTATGGATCAATTTTCCACAGATAAGACAGAAAAGTTCCTGCAGACAGTACACAAAACCTCGGCAGCGGCTGCCTGGCTACGGATGACTCCATCATATTGACACCAGTGGAGTGACGACACCTCACGAAGCATCGCTCATTACTTATGCCTGGTGACACAGAGCCCTGACTAAAATATCATGCATGAGTTGTGTTAAGGCATCCACACACATGAACATGTTCAAAGCCACTTGGCTGCCAGACATATAAAAACTGAGCATCAAAACCACATCAAGATAATAAAAATAACAGAGCAGCTGCATTCAATACATAAATCATTATCATAAGCAGCGTTCTGCAGCTCAAACTGACGTCAAGTCAAGCTTCCATTATTAGTTAATAAAAATATTGGTGTTTTTCAAAGAACTGTAAAAGTCCCCTTGCAAAAATATTCTGATCGTGCACCCCGAGTGCAGCACAGCCTCTCACAGCGAGACACCCCTGGGCTGAAGCAGCACTTTTATCCTGTTTACACCCTTAAAAGGGGAAACTACTCCTTTTTTTTTTTTTTTTTTTTTTTTTTCTTTTTTGTGTGTGTGTGTTGTTTGTCCCTTTGCTAAAAGAGACAAAGTTCAGCTCTCATTCACGTGCATGCTGACCGCGGGCACAGCATTCCGACTGGAAACATAAGTCGCATTTCCTGCAATGCTGGGGGTCTTTTAGATGAAGGCAAATTTGAAGTGACCTTGCCAGGGCTGCTCTGAAACCCCAGTGTCACTCACTGGGATCTCTTCACCCAGAGCCAGCAGCCAAACTGATGTTTTAGGAGGTTTTGGATTCCTTACTACATAAATATACATTATTGTTATATATTTGTCATTGGGTTTCTGCAGCGATTTGATTACTTTGAAAATGGATTTTCAAATGGATTTGTTACTGTGAGAGTGAATTTCTTTTGTCTTGGTTTAACATCTAACTATTATCTAGTATAAATAACAGACTTTCTGAAATTGAAGGCCAGGTTTTTGTTTCATATACCTTTACTAATCTAGAAAATCTGGTTGTATTAAGAAACAGCATCAGAAAGGACTTAAACCAGCATATCCTCATAAAGCTGAAAAAGGCATGAAATGTAATGAGAAATCCTACTGCAAACACACAATGTTTTCAGTCTTGAGTTATTATTTATTAAACCTACTTTAGGAAATTCAGACAATCTGCAAACTCTTGGAGGCTGATGTGTTTCATGCTTATAAAGTAATCTTTGGAGAGAAAAATATCAGTTTGTGTTTTCACAGAAAATATTTCCTGATATTAAGGAAGGGGGTGATGTATAGAAAAACCCTGTCTTTATTTCCTAGTGGGTATCAGCACTGGGAAGAAGCCTGGCATTGCACCAGCCAGCAGATAGTGCAACCCAGAGGTGCCGAACCAGCTTTTGGCTTGGGCAGGTACTTCCCAGAAACATTTGAAAATTGAACTTTACCTCCTGGAAGGTAAAAATCAACGTATCTAAGGTGCTTACACGGTCCTGTGACTGAAGTGCCCTGACTGTGAGACTGCATTCAACCCTCCAACGTGCCTCCCAGACAGCCAAGTGCTATGAATGCCATGCGCTAACGCAGCACTGAGGCCAGGCTCGAGAGAGGATGGAGGTGTCCACTGTGGGAACAGGGTGGAATAAAGCTGCCCAAGTTCAAAATTGAAGTCCAGAAAACTTCTGTTCATCTGCCAGCAAACCCTGAATCATCTAATGTCTGCAGACACATTTTCCCTTTCCTTTGAGTGTCCTGGGTGCCTCTGTCCAGCTCCATTACAGATCAGCGGCTCTCCGCCAGAAGCAAAGGGCGCAACAAGGAGTGGGGAGGGTGACTCAGTCCCGTCTACCAACTGGGACCAGTTTTACCTGCCTGGACCCTGTTAAGCAGATCTAACTCTACTTTTATGGAACCTAAGTTGCTTTTGGTGTAGGATTCTTGGATTTTAGTGTGTGCTCTGACTTGCCTCTGGTGAGACAGAAGTCCACGGACCGGCCCAGAGCTGTGTTCAATGTCTCCTCTCCAAACCAACGCACAAGTCAGAACCTGTGATGTCAAAATAGATGNTTTTTGAGATAACAGGTGAACTCACATCTAATGAACCAATTCTCAAACTGGTCACTGAATTACTCCTGCGCCCGAGGATCAATTGCTACTTGGTGCCCTCTCAGACTGGACTGGGACAAGTTCGCTGAAGGTGTCCCCACCGCTGGCCTTAAGAAAAGACAGATATTAGGAAACAAGGTTGTCTGTAAATCCTTAGGCATCACACCAGAAATCACCTTTGGAGGAGGATGTGGTCAGACTCTCTGTTCTGCTCAGCGCTGCTGCAGCTCTGGGTAAAGCTAAGGAAATCTACACCCCCCCTTCCCAAGCAGTGCAGAAAGGAATGAGGCTGGCTCTGCTGCAGCTCCGGGGAAGTTCATGTTCAAGGGTGCGAGCACTGTGTCCCAGGAATGCAAACTTCTTGTGGATAGAAATTCCTGGAATTCAAGCTCTTGCAATGGTGAGGAGGAATGTGCCTGAAAAATTCGCACAGTCACTTTATTTTCATAGCCTGGCAAGGGTTTTCTGAAGCTAATCGGAAAGCACAGCACACCTTTAAATGAACATGGATAATATTATTCTATTACTCTGATGATTATCACCTAAATTGCCTTGTAAAACGTTTAACACTGTTTATCCTGGAAGTGTTTTGACACCAGAGAACTTTTTTCTTCAGGGACAAGTAGGGGATGACCTGGCAGCAAGGCTGCTGGTACCAGAGCACAGTGGGTCACACCAAGCCCAGATCTCATCCTAGTGCTGGTACCAGAGGACAGTGGGTCACACCAAGCTCAGGCCACAGGCTTTATCAGAAGCTGGCTCAAGGCTGGTGCTTGTTCCTGGCCCTATCACCTGATGTGTCCATTCCCTCGTGGGATCCCATCAGCTACCTATAATGGGGCACCTGGTCCAAAGGCAGATGCCACATTTTCATAGCCAAGGCAACTGGAAAGGGCACTGCAGCTGCCATAGGACATGGGATAGTGGGTTTCTATTTATCACCAGGGCATGCTTTGCCAGTCAGCTCCTATAAACCTTGCAGTGACACAAGATTCTTACTGGCAGATAAAATAGGTGTATACACTGTTCTTTAGGGAATAACATGATTTCTTGTTCTTTTTACCAACATTGTTTAACCAGGTCTGACAAACACGTTTCTAAGTGAATGGAGTGCATCAGGGTCTGGCAGAAGTGCTTGCCTGAGCATGCACACACATCCTGCAGTGGGTGGGTGTATGTCCCTGCCTGCAGACTCTGCTGCCTCCCAGGATTTCCTCCAATATGGCTAAAAATTTCCAATTAGGGTGAGGGTTAAATGACATTTGCTCATCAGATATTTCTTTCTCTAGCTGAAACAGAGCAAGAAAGAGAGAGGGAACCTGAATAATTGAAAGGGAGGAGGGGAAAGAATTTTTTTAAAAGAAAATATCTGTTCTCTGTTGGCAGGAGGAAATCCCACCAAGGATATGTGGAGATAATACTGAGCTGCTATTATACGACTCTATCCCTCTGAGGAAGAAGTTATCTCTCAATGGATCTGCAAGGATATTTTAAGTGAATCAGTAAATGAACCAGTCTGGGGACGTGAACAAAATATGTGTGTTTTCCAGTCTCTGAATATAAATAAACAAAGCATAAATATTCAGATTACTCCAGTTACTCCTTTCAAAAACTCTTTGAGCAATAAAATAAATAATATGGGTGTTTGCAGTTCATAGCAGATGATCTCCGTGGGGGAAAAGACAGGAGGGAAAGGAGCTGCACTCCTCCTGTCCCAATCTTTTGTGATTTACTCACTCATCACTGCATCCCGGCGCAGAGCAGTGTCCACACCACATAAAGCTCAGTGCTAACATACGACACACATAATGGACCTGCTTGGAAGTCTTCACTTGAGGATTTATGAAGAACAATCTAATTATTCAACTCAGTGCTGCTCACTACCATTATTGCTCCTATTTAAAGCCTCCGTGGAACAGGCCGTTTGTCTCAGGGGACAGACCTTGTCATAGCGGTTTTCATTGATAGAATTATACTCCTCGGTTTTGATAGCAACCCAGCTAATCCTGGAGGGACTTGGTAAACATATCTCACACTTGATAGGCCCAAGGAATTAGGCCTTGACAGCCCAGAATTTCCAGGAGCAGAAAAATGGGGTTGCTTTACCAATAAACTCTAATTAAACTGGAGCAAAGACCAACCCAACCCTGTGTTTGCAGCAAAGAAGCAAGCGTTTGCCGGCTTCCTCCCGCGTGTAATTGTTTCAGCATCCCGAAGGAGGGAGGGGGCTGTCAGCTCCCCCCGCCTGATCAAACAGAGGTGGTTCTGTTATTTATAACCCTATGATATGTAACAGATGAGAGGAGTCACCTTGGCTAAGCAAGTCACTCGTGTAACCTAACCTTGGGTTAGCAACCTCTCGTGAGCGGCAGCAAGACAAGCACATGCCACAGCACCAGCTCGGCAGAATGGAAAGAGAGGCACAGTGAGACTTCTTATCCACATCTACCACATGGCAAGACCTCAGCAGATTGCCCCAGGTTTTGAATTTGCCTGAATATTTACTGGGTCTGTTGGTATGCAAAAGAATAAAAGTAAACATCCTTCGTTTCTCCTCTCCTAACAAGAGTTAGTGAAGGTTTGCATTTCCTCCGTAAAATATTTAAACCATAGGGTGGGGTAATGGACACCTACTAAAACACATTTGTGAACAGTCACCAAATTCCTCTCACTGACTGCTGGCACACGGTCAAATGATGCCTGTAACCAAAGAGATGCTAAAGAACATGCAGCTTTCAGCTGGCCAACTTTTTTTCAGCCCTTGACATTACAAACCAGATGCTGCCCTGCGTGCAACCCCCTGCTTTCAACGTCAGTGCATCCACCAGGATTTAAGGTTGTGATATTCACAGGGGCCCCAGGGAACTGGTGGTCAGGTTTTTAAAGGTATTTAGATACCAAGCTCCCATTGATTTTCAGATTGGCTACATGCGTGGAAATCTTGCTATTGCTGGTTTATCTTTGTCCTTTGCTCAAGGCGGTGCTAAGAATGATAGATGTGCCATAATTAAAAATATACATGGAAAGCACAACCCCCATACCTCTACTCTTCTTTATTCCCCTTCCACCTAGGAAGTCCAGAGCTCTTGCATTATCCTAGAAACTGGAGCATTTCTTTCCTTAGAGAAACTATTCATTTGTCTCCATCGTCCATACCACTTTTTGAGGGTTCCAGTCTGAACCTAACCACCAGGCTTTGGTCTTTTGAGCATTTCTCAACAGGACTTGAGAAAACACTCTGGGGATTACTCTGCAAGTTCTTTTTTTGCCATCGTCCCTCCCAGTTTCTGAAGAAATAATGAGAAAAGTGTGCTTTTGCTCCAACCCAAGGCAGGCCCTGGCAGGCAGCTCAGAGGTGCTAGGCCTGTCCACATGGCAGCACGAGGCCACGCAGCTCCTCAGAACTTTACTTCTGAGGGCACAGTCAAAATGACTTTCAGGAGACAACCAGCAGCTCCTGAACATTAAGGTTGAAAACATGATAGATAGTTGCAGAAGGCTTTGACTCTCTTTGCCCTAAGCATAATACAAAACCCAATGGCTTTGGCTACTTGTGGGTAGCATTAAAGTGCTAAATGTTGCTGTACAGTAACAGAGGGGGTAAATCATGATATAAATGAAAGAATCTGGATTTTGATTTGCTGACTGGGACATACTTGAGCATTTGTACTGCAGAAGATCTCCTCTCATGCTGAATATGGTAAAGGGTAAAGTAGCTTTCTTCCTCTAAAGGTTAGAAAGACCCAATTTACACAGAAAATTGCAGCGAAGACTTGCTCAGCATCCCTGAGGGATGCTTTACAAGGGATTAAATGGGCCCAATTCTGCTCTGCTATCAGAGTGGCACCAGCATGGGCTTAATTTTTTTAAAATGTTATTTATTTACATCATTCTTACAGGCAGCTTGGGCCCATCTTTATGTGCTCCTCTGGTTTTAATTACTCAGAGAAAATGTGTGATGAGATCCAGAATGAGCCAGCTGTTGGACTGAGCCCATTAACCTGCAGAAGCTGATACCCATGACACTCAGTGCCTGAGGCACAGTCAGGTAGGAGTCACTTTGCAGTGAAGGGTGCAGAAAAACCATGACGGTTATAATACAATACACTCATAATGACATTTTTCAATGACCTAAAGATAAAGCACCAAGACCAACTTCACTTGCAGGAGAACAAACTACCTCAAAAGGGCAATTCAGCCCATGCAAAGATGGAGGGATCCTGCACCATTGGCATAGATGACAGCTAATTTCTGGACAGCTAAAGTTGAACAGGTCTCAAGCAGGATGCCAGAGTTATGCTAGAAGCCACCCTAGCATCCTACATGTGCATAACTGAAAGCTCATGCAGTTCCTGAGACAATGTGACTTGACTGTAAACATTGCAAGTAGAAATCACTTATTTCTTTTTAAACACATTGCATGGAAACAAGATGAATGCAAGCCAAAAACTCGTGTGGCTCTGTTATAGATCATGCTGTATCACAGCTAGAAATAAAAGCCTAATTCCTGGCTTCAGCTTGGTTGTTTGCTGCTGAAGGTAGTAAAAGTCCAGCTAAAGTTATTTTACTAGCTTGTAAGTAACAGCCCTCCCAGATCATAAATTACTTTCCTATAGGAATTTACTCTGCAGGGTAAGATGAACAACACTAAAAAGTAGTCTGGTGACACTGTCTAAATGAATTTCATTGAAGGATCAGGATCGTGGGACTTACAGCATGGCTTGGCTCTGTATTCCCATCATCCTTACAAGTTAGACTCCCCCAAACTATCAAACTGGCCAGGGCCTCATCCAGCCTGCCCCACCAAGAGAGGTGGCAGGTTGAATAACAAAGTAACTAGAGAAGGCAAACACTCAACTGTCAATGGTGGCAAAACTATGGGCTGCTCCATAGGACACCACTTTCTCTGGGCTTACCCTGCTTTTTGACTGTGAGGCAGCTTAGCTCGAACCAGCAAAGGGAAGAGCCAGCAGAGCTGAAACCCAGGCTGCTGCAAACAACATGCTTCCAGAATTCAGTGTTTTATTGAGAGGAGGGCATGACAAATCTCTAGCAGTCAGGACAGCCTGTTTTAACTGTCTCGCAGTGCTTTTCCCCAGGCAGAAGCAGGTGGTCCTTACTCACCCTGGCCACCTCCACAGCACCCTGAGCTGCACACAGTTGCTGCATCACGGAGTGTACTGCAGCCCAGATCCAGAGGGAGAGATGGAGGAAGTGAGGAAAAAATTGTTTCTGAAGGGCTCTGCCAGATATTGGACCAATGTACAGCAGCCCTACCTATGAGAACCAGCCTTGGAGAGCAATATATGTCAGGGCTTAAGCGTAAAAAGGTTGATCTACAATAAAAAACATTTGTTCAGCAGGAGTTTACTTCCTGTAGTCTGTTCCAAGGAGCAAATACCCCTTTCTGTCCTGCCTTCCATACACTTGTATGCACAGAGACAGAGGCACTAACACCCCCCACGACAGCTGTCCCCACCCAGGCAGGCTGCCCTCTCACCCCGAGCAGTGGGTATCCAGTGGAGCTTACAACAGAGGAAGAAACAACGCACACCGTGTATTTCAGTAAAGAAACTCTGCAGTACAGTGTTATTTCAACAGCAAAACAC
Organism: Heliornis fulica; assembly: GCA_013399135.1. Taxonomy (NCBI): domain Eukaryota; kingdom Metazoa; phylum Chordata; class Aves; order Gruiformes; family Heliornithidae; genus Heliornis; species Heliornis fulica. The sequence goes on along the minus strand of VXBZ01011350.1, from coordinate 171,465 downwards.
ACATTTGTAAAGCATTCTCATACAACAAAACCCAAAAGGAGCCTCTTACAAAGCAAACTGCCATTCCCCAAAATACAGCCTGTCTGCATCCTTGGGCACATTCCTGACTATTGCTATTCTAACGAGGTAAGGAGCAACCAGCATCCAAATAAATCCCAGCAAGAAGTTTCAGTTTAAAGTCATTGACTCTAATGAAGAGGTCAAGGCAAAGTTACTTGGTTGCAGTATTTCTTTTGCTTCCTGTTTTAAGTTACTGAGTTCTTGTTGTGTCAAAAAGCTGCTGACTTCTGCCCCTCAGGTGCCCATGCTAGAGTGGAAAATGAGCTGCTTTTCCCCACCCCAACCCCCTTCCTCTCTCCCTTCGCTCTGTGAGTTACTTCAGGGTTGTACAAGTGACAGATTTCACAGATTTCAAAGTACAGCTGGATAGGTAACTGGTCCTTTTAAGACTCCCCTAAATACAGAAAGCATATAAGCACCCCACATGGCACAGAGCCAGCTCTGGTACAGACCTGGAGAGCAGAGAGGGATGTTGGAGCCTGCAGACCTCAGATCCAGGCTGGGACTCTTCACCGTCCAAGTTTTGATGGTGTTAAGATCTGACAAATTAGTTTGACTTATTGAGACTACTGCCATGACTGCAACTCAGATGAAAATTTGGTTCACACTTTTACAAGTTTGAAAATATGGATTTTTTTTTTCCTTGAGTTGTAAGCCTTTTAATGGCTGTGTGACATCCCAAGGCTTCATGGAGAAGTCAGTGACACTAACTCCCCTGAAGAAGCTAACGCCTTTCCTGACCTCACTATTAAAATATTTGAGGTACTAAATGAAACAAGGCAGCACAAGGGGAAAAGAAAAGGGTTCTGTGGACATGCTACAACATCTCCTTATCTTCACAGCCTGAAGAAGGTGGAGCACAATTAGCTCATCTGTGAGAAATTTGGGCTGGTAAAGAGCTTCAAGATGTGTTAAATTCATCATCAGACCAGGATCCTGTTGTCCCCTGGATGGTGGCTTAGAAAGCAGTAGTAAAGCTCAGCACTGCAAGAGGCTGGGGTGGAGTTAAGTGGAATCCAGTGGGGAACAGAGGAGCTGTGGAGGGCTGATGCCTTGGTGATCATTAGACTCAAACCCCAGGTGCAACCTCTACACTGCTGATTTCCAAAGCAAGGAGCACATAGCAAAGGGAAGTTCATCGAACTTTCTCCTCTATTGAACATTGGAGAGACAACATACAGACCTATAGAGATGTCTGCCAAGCCAAACCTTAGCTCTGTGCAGTTCTGTCCCTCCAAGGAGTGCTGCTGCTGCACGGCTCCCTTTCCCTCTGCCAGGGTGAGGCAAAGCTTTCAGGCTTAGTGTAGGTACATGGCAAGCCCCAGGATGCTTCCTTGCCTCAAACAGGCTTTCTGAGAAATGGAAGCACAAGAAGATATTCCCAGGCAGCTGGATGTGAGAGTATTTCAATATCCGCTCATCCAAGCTTTAATCTCTAAATTGCAAAAACATTAACATTATTGATTGATCAGACATCAATCCAACAGGAAATTTAATTAAATTAAAATGTGTCACTGAGCAGTCCTCACTGCGTCACGTATAAATCTTTGGTAATAAGTTGACAAAGACAGCACCGATTGATACTGTGCCCCCAGTTTAATTTATCCCCCGCCATTTTATTTTCCTGTGCTGATAATGAGCGTGCTCACAGGGGGAGAGGCTCGTCTGCAGGACACCCACCAGCACCAAAGCCCCCTGCATCTGCTGGGCATGGATTATTCACAGCCAAATGCCTCAAACCAGAGAGTTTCTGGGGCAACCCCTTCGTTGAAGGCACTGCTATGGGGCTGCCCCTGCTCAGCGTTGCCTGAGCACAGCTTTCCTGTTTCACACCACCTCCTCCTAACAGCAGACCTGTCCCCAAAGGCAGTGGGGTCCTGGAGAAAGGCTGAGAGGCTCCTTGCATGAAATCAGTGTATTCCCAGGGCGAGCAGGCACGGCCCCGACCCCAGGCGGTGTGCAGCAGCAGCTGATGGTGACACTACCGCATCAAGCAGTGCCAGAGCCCCCGCCAAAGCCCAGACACATGCAGATAATAGCAAGATGCTAAGACGGATGATTAAGAAACAACTCTGTAGAGCAACTTCTTTGGAGTATTATAAATCATTGCAGCTGGCTGAATAATACAAAAAGAGATTAAGAAATATTTTCTCCAATTCATTTCTGAACAGCAGTGGGTTTGGTTTGCTGTCATTTATGGCAGCATGATATTTACTGTAATTTATTATTATTGTTGCCTCTTGCTGCTAGTCAGGCGGCCACTGGCTATTTATAAAAAAGTTTGAGAATCCAGGAAGTTTATGTGGGTTGTTTTTTTTTTCAAAACTGTTTTTTGTACCCTCTGGGGTCTCATTTGTTCCCCAACATTTGTTATTCTCGTTCCCAAGTGCCAGTGTCCCAAGGGGAAACCGAGGGGCCATGCACAACCGAGCTCACACACCATGGGGAGGGGGAACAGCCGAAGGGAAGGAGTCAGCAACCGGCGCTGGGGTGAGATGGCTTCGCTTTCAATGGAGTGTGGGGAGGGAAGGAAGGGAAATCCGAATCAGTATTTATAGGCATCAAAATCCAGCACTAAGCATTTTGCAGAGAGAAGGAAAACAAAGATTAGGTTTCCCAGATGAATGTTGTTCACAGTCAACAACTTTCACGCTCACCAAGGAGTGTGCAAACTCCTGTGTTCTCTGTTTGCCGAGTGCTAAGCTACACGAGTGGAGCTACCTTCAAAAAACACCTGCATTGTTTTTTGTGTTACTTTCTTTAATCTCACTGAATCCAAACTCCAATTCCACTTCTTGAGAACCGTCCTCAAAGCAAATACCAAGGTAAAACCGATCGGCTTCTGACTCGATGTGAAAATAGAGCTGTCTTCGCACAGAGTCCTACAGACAGAGCACAGATTTTCTCTGTCTCCACCTCCCACTTGCAGCACAAATATGGTTTTCGTGCCTTTGTCAGAAGTGCCAACCTGGGGAAGTTGCAATGCACAAGCAAGGAAAGGAGTGATGAATTAGCTTGACAATGTGTGCTGCTGACAATAAATCTCTTAAGGATTTGATCCTTAAAGGATTACTTTTCCATGGTCTGTGTTAGGGGTGATTGTTCTTAGGGTATCCAGTGGCCAATGGGGTGTATTTCGGCTCAGATGCGTATTTGTTTTGCAAAGGAAACTGCACAGGATGGACAAAATGAACTCAGCTGCATGGGGAAATGGATCTGGAATTGCATTCAGAAGCAGAGATTTATATACAAATTATAAAGTGTGTCAATTCCGGACACCCATTCAGATGGAGTTTGTCAGACCCAACTCTGGAACATGTATCGCCTGCAGAAACCATCCGGAAAAGCTAAGAGGCTGCTTTAAGCCCCAATGTGTGAAAGGCCCCAAACCAGGATTTAATGGATTAGTAAGGCTGAAAAGGACCATCATAATCATCTGGTTTTGTTTCCTATGTAACACAGCTGAAGAACTTCACCCACTCGTTTCAGCATCAAAGCCATAACTTCTGCTGAAGCTATTGCATATCTTTAGAAAGACACTCACTCTTGATTTAGAGACTGAAAGTAATGCTAAATCCACCGCATTCCTAAGCCAACTGTTCCAGCCGTTAACTACTCCTGCTATTAAAAAGGCACACTTCCAGGGCAATTTTATCTAGCCTCAGCTTCCTACAGACCAATCCTGCTACATCCTTCCTCGCTGTATTAAGGATCAGATTAAAGTCAGGTTTAAGTTGCAGGGACTATCCCATGAATCACTGCACACTTTCTCTTCTTGGATAGACTTGGAAATATGTCACCTGAGGAGATTTATGAATGGAGAAATTCATTGAAAATATAATCGGAAAGAGAACAAGCAGAGCAGCCCACTTTCTCCTGTGCATTTTTTTTGTGTGTTTTATTATCTCTGTTTTATTTTGCTTTTAATCTGGTGGCTCTGAGATGATACAGACAAAGAGATATAGGTAAATACATGTCTCACTTCAAGCTCTCCCTTAGCACATTAGTCGAGGCGTAATTCTGCACATCAAAGCAGTAGTCTGTGTCACATCCAGCACAGACACTGAACAATGTCCCTTTAGAAAGGGCAGAGGGTGAGAGTAGCTTTATGACACTATTGATTTATTCTGTGCCTGCAGTTAAAAACTATACCCAGACAGACAATAAAAATAACTGCTCTAACCATATAACAGCTTCCTGCTACTAAAATGGATTTTACACTTAAAGTCATGGTGGGCTTTTCTTTCTTTCTTTTTTAAGTCTTAATTATGATTTTTTTTTTCTGAATAAATGGAAATGAGAAATTGTCAGAACTGGTTTAGTCCCGATGTTGTCCCTTTTTTCCTGCTCTCCTCAGTGTTTTAAAAGGCTGGGATTATTTTTTGTGTTGCAGAGTTCCCTTGGAAGTGCATTAGTAGGCACAATAACCAGATAATAAGTGGACCAGATAGTCTTGTGCACAATTCCTACACGAAGAAATACATAGCGGGAGTAGTAATCTGGAATGGATTTACCATACAGAATAAAATTGATTATGGCTTTTGTGGTCAACTGAATGACTTGGGATTGAGGTCTTGGCTTTAGATTTGAATGTTAAAATAATATCTAGAGCAACAGGATTATCTCCTAGAAAACACCTTTTCACTCAGAGGACCCCATGGATTTGCATGTTGAGATTTATTCAAGCTGTAAGTGCTTCTTACATCAAAACTGGCATCTCAAGCAAGCTTCTAACAAGCTCCTGCAGTAATTAGCAAGTTTCCATTATAGGGAATCCTAAAAATTGAAGGCCTGTCTGACTGGGCAGACATGAATGGTCCAATGAAACAGTTTAAAACCATATAACCCTTCCCTGAGGTGTTTACCAAAATCAATGAAACTGCTTAAAAAAATTACCTAATTGTACATCAGGTCCAGGAGTTGGCACCCATGCTGGCTGGAGAGGTCCTGTCTCTTTTTACCTATCCTGACTTGGTTTTAGCAGAAATGTCAGGACAGAATTCAGTGATTCAGACCAGGGAAACAATTGCTCTGAAACTGGGCTTTTTTCAGATATTTTGTAGCTGGATCAGTGCTGTGTTCCAGTTCACCAGCTTACATGGCTTCATCCAAAGGCACAAAATATGGTTAGCGAGGAGATATAAATGAGACCATAAAGACAGAAGTAAAAAAAAAACCCTAATCTATATATGAGGTAGTGTGAGATGGGATGAGGTAGTCAGGTAGAGCAAGGGGTGCCAAACATCAGAGTCCATTGCTCTCCAGACTGGAGATCCTGCCTGCACAGGGGCAGACAGCACAAGGAAGCGTATGCTCTGCTGGGAAAAAAATGATCAGAAAAAGGAAAAGGAGGAGGAATCTGTTATTCAAGTGCCACTCCCTTTCTCAAGGTTTTATGATTTGGAAGACCCTGCCTGAATGACATATAATGTGAGATATTGTAGTGGCCTCCTGTCTCTGGAGATGCTCTCAGAAATGAGATGATTCCACCAGCAGGGTTTTTATAAAAGTGTGCAAACATTGTAAGAAATGAACCCAAACCTAAGAAATATTGGTGAGAAAGTCAAGATTAAGCTCTTCACACCTGGTTGGTGGATTTTTCCCACTTACTTATGCTCTGTGTTAAAGTTCAGATGCATTAATTATCTTGGTTTAAAATTAAAATATTGAATACGCTTGTGAGATATGTTTTTATTTTCATTTGTAAAACATACAAATAGGAATGTTTACACAGAAAATGATCCTGTGGAAATCCTGTGCTCCCCAGACCAGGAGGAGGAGACAGATTATTTTCAGTTTTGCTCTCACATGTCCTTTTGGTGGTTCTGGAACTGGAAACCTTGACTTCATTTCTTGCTCTGGGTGAAGTGCTCTTTTGGATGTGGTGTTGGAGACAGGGATCTTTTTTGATTTCTCTGATTTTCACGTAATGGTCAGCAGACAACATCAAAGATAGATGTTAAATCTTTCCCTTAAATTACAAGGCTGATTGGTCATTGTATCTTCAACTCATTAGGACAAACCAGGATTTGGCCCTTCTACACTTGCGAACACATTTTCTCTCACACAGGATTTGCAATACAATTTCAATAGTGCAGTTTCCTGATGAATCATTCTTCTCTGCTCCTTATATATCACTTTGAGTTTTATTACTTTTTGTGAAATCATTATTCTGCGTCCTTTCAATCACCATCCCTTCTGAGGGCCCCAAATGTTTGACCAATTTTAAACCAACAGGATTATACAGTTCAGCTAGCAGCCCAGTGAGCCGTTCCCCGACGTGGTGTCGTGGGACCCCTATGCAAAGACATCATGGATGGCTCCCTACAGCCAGCTGCATGGATGGCTGCGCTCCGTCTCCCTCCATGCTTGCATGGCTCAAGAGCAGCTCAGACAGGACCCATCTTTAACTAAGGGTTCATGACCCACCGCAACAAGTTTCACCAGGGCTTCATCAGCCTGGGGTGAAATCTTGACCTTTCTGGATGGGAAACTTAACTGGGAGAAGAATTTCTCCCTGAAAGTCCTCACAGCTCTGCGATGTTGGAAAAAAAATCCTTATGGGGGAGTGATCCCTTCTGGTGCTTTTCAAAGCCTGCTCTTGAGAGTAGCAGATATATTTATATTGGAGGTGGGTTGCTAGCACAGTAACTACTATACAGGAGCTAGGCACAACAAACCAGCTCCCCAGGTTTGACTCTGAGCTGGAGTACAGCTACGTGGGTGTAGATGGCTGCACAACTCAATAACTGTGATGGAACATAAATCCCAAGGAGGAAATTAGTTAAGGTAGCTATGGGATCCAAGGGTTTGTGCTGTGAAGAAGCTCAATATGAGCTGGTCTTTCCTGGAAGTAGTGAATAGACTGATGTGTTTCATCAGGAAAGGAACACAGGAAAATCAGGAAAAGGTTCTGACACCTTTTTGCACAGGTCAGAACACAAGGTATGTCTTAGGTAATAAGGTAGAGAAATGCTTATGAAATAACCTGACTCAAGGGGGAAAAGGCCATGTGTCACCTGATGTGTCCCTGTATTATAAATTTATGGCACTTACGGAATGTGAGTGCTCAAAAACTTGTGCCAGTATCAAATCCTCAAGTTTGCATGCTTCTGGGATGTTGTGTTACATCCAGGAGGTTGTTTCAACATAGCTTCCAGGAGGATGGAGCAAATGCCTTCTGCCTCATCCATTCCCCCTCCAACACTGGTGAAAGAAAAGCACAGGATCTGTACATGCTGCATCTTTCTACACTTCCAGATGAAAATTTAATTTGTGAAAAAAAAAAGGCCACAGAAAAAAAAACCCGAGGTAAACCTGAAAGATGTGCGTGGATGTGCTGTTTGCAACTAAGTGAGATGGTCTTTGAGAAATATTCTGTTCACTAGCTGGATGCCAATTGCCAAGCGATGCTATCAGTTGATTAAAACACAGTCTGCCAGCTTCCTGCTTGATAAAACTAAGCACAATCTGATTGGGAATTCTCAAATCCATTACAGAATGACTAGTCCATCACTTAAATCAGCGTACACCATTTCACCATGAATCATCAACATACTTTGCTAATATATTTGCAGCAGCTAAACCCTGACAACAAACCCTGACAATCTGTCAAAACACTTCCCGAGTGCCGGATTCTGGGGGGTGGGAAATGGCAGGAGCTTGGGACCATGAGGGCTTCCTGTTGTTCCCTGCTCAGCTGGGTGAAGGTCATTTCCTCTTCTCTCTCACGCAGAAGCAGCTGAACCCTCAGCCCTTGAAGATATGTCAGAGAGCTCCTAGAAACCACAGCCAGCCCTATAAGGAGCCCTCTCCTGCCACGCTGACCAGGCAAGATCACCCTCCCTAGAGAGGTGCTGCTCACTACACTTACCTCTTTGGAGGTCAGTAAGGCGAGCCTGGGCTGCAGATGAAAAAGGTGCCACGAGCTACTACAAATCAGTCTTGGACTTTATTTCTTCTGCATGCTGTAACACAATAAAACCAGGGCTGCAGAGCCAGGCCAGCAATCCTGCAGCGGAAGGAAGGGGCATGATGCCAACACATTAAGGATAATCCACTAGCGGGTTGGAGTGTTTAAAAAAAGCCCTCGTTTGTTGGTTCTCTGGAGGGTTTCTTATCTGCTGAGTTGGAGGTGGGTACCCAGATCCAGATATACATTGGTGTTGGCATATTAGCTGCAATGTATTTTTGATCATCCCAGTGTGATAGATGGAAGTGTTCATGAATTGCTGTGGGACACTTGCTAGCTGGATACATCACTGATATAGGGGAAGAACAAGCCGACCCCAGCAGAAAGGTAAAGTCTTCATGTCTTAAGAAAAATACGACCTTATGGAGGGGAACAAAAATCTTCCAGTGAAAGCAAGAAAATGCAATGAAATTTGGAAGCCATTTATTATTGATCACCTGAGCAGCAGATTATAATGAAATGGTGAGGTCAGAAAGATAGGAAGTGCTCATCATAGGAATTCTCAGATAATGCTTCGATAGCCAGTGTTATCCTCCAAATCCACCATTCCCCATCTGCATCTTTTTTCCCCTCCTCTCTCCTCCACACCCCTCCTCTGGCTCTCCCTCCCTGCTCTTTTTTTTTTTGTTGTTGCAATTAAACATTGCAAGATCTACTTGAGAAATGTACAGATAATACAACACTTGTATGTGAAATGTCAATACAAATTCTTTTCTAGTGTAAAGCCAGGGTAACTCCATCTCTGGTCTCAATACATTTTATTTACAAGAAAATGCATAAGCAGGAGACAAATATCTATTGTTTGCACAGTTTCAAAACCATAAACTATAATTAAGGGGTAGTTTGGGCTCCCCCTTAAATGGCTGAGAGTCTGGGAAGGCTCTCTGGAAGGGAGACTGACTTGGAATAGGTGTCGAAGCAGAGATTCACAGGCATTTCTTCAGTTAAACTAACACAAAGTGAGAGGACAAAGAGGCTCCCAAAATTCTGCCCTTGTGGTTCAAATTTGAATATAAGTTTTTAAAGTTGGCCAAGCAACTGAAATTAAGCCTTATGCAATTAAGTTCCAGTAATTTGAGCAGAACGTAGTCCTGGGAAAGTTAGCAGGCTGAAAAACTTATGGCAAAGCAGATATATTTAATTTTTTGTGCCACTCCTATCACATCAGAAGTCCACAAAGAGGAAATTTAGGGTAAGTCAAGAGTTTTCAGTCTCTGATGTGCAGACCCCAGCGGTCCATGGACTAAACCAAACAAGCAGCTGGCTGGGTGGTGTGTTCCCACCTGAAGATCTTTTCAAGCTTTCTGTACAGGACCATGACACTGCCCCAAAGTCTCCATCCGTAAGAACGTTGCCTTCATCTTCTCAAATGCGTGTGGCATTGTTCTCCGTTCCTTACACTCACCAGCAGTCCTGGCTTACCTCCTGCTGCTGAAGAAACATTTGGCCTCCTCAAGGTGCAGATTTATAAGCAGTGTGATCTCCTCTGCGTCCAGGCATCACCACTCCAGGTCTTCTGGGAGACTAAGGTTGGAAATTGGAAAAGGGATCACAAAAAGTGATAAAAGTAGAAGATAAAAAAAGGACAGCAGCAAGGAGGAACAGCTACAGAAGATGGGGCAGTTAACAAACAGAAAGGATAACGAACCAGGAGAAGTCTTGGTGGAAGAAAGAGGAGCAGCAGTCACATGAGCCACCAGTCAAATCAGTCAAAACCAGCAAAAAGGGTGTCAATCCAGGCTGGCTTGGGAGCTCTGGGCCCTTTGACAGGCTTCCTCTGGCAAAGCAGGGTTACATACACCCTGAAGGACATAGTGGTGGTGTGGCTGACCCCTTGGACCAAAGCTGAATGTCCCACCAAACCCCAGCTTGCTTTTGGAGAGAGCTCCCTTCTGAGTCTCTTCTGGAAGGGATCTGTGTGCTGAAACTGCCCTGCAGCTGTACTAGTGTCCAACAAGTGGAGGCAACCAGGGCATTACCACAAAACCACCCCACGCTCCAAACTACCAGTGTAGGCACAGCTGAAGCATAACCCAAGAGAAGCAAGGCTACTTTCAATCCCCTTAAACATGCTAAATATGCCCAGGAAAAAAAGTAAAAGGGGATTTATATTTAAAAAAAAATAAATATTAAAATCACCAGAAGTTTTTCATAATGCTGTTTCACTAAGTCATAGTGTGCCTTCAACATTTATACAAACTTCAGCCAACATCAGTCAGATCTCTACTTTAACTTGCCCGGTGATGACTAAATTACGCAGGAGGAACTACAATTGATAAGACAGTGATTTATGGACCTATTGTTTTCAAGGTTCTTGTAAATAATCCTAATTGGTGTTGATCATCTACCCTCTGCTTTGTGTTATCACCAAGCAAAGTACACTTCCCAAAGTAACTATTTAGGGGCATAATCCTTCTGAAACGCAAGACAACTATTGACTTCAACAGGATCTGGATTAAGTCAGACAGAGAAAAGTGCTGCTGAAATATGAGGAAAACACATCACACTGTCTTCCCATGTCTGCATTGAAAAGTTTCTTTTCAATATGCCCATGGTAAATTCAGTGAGTTGCAGTAATCCCTTCCACATGAGCTTCTTGCAGCGACTCCCCAGTCTTTCTATCAGCTCAGAAACGCACTATGCACAACCTAAATTTGCTGATGCTATCCCTGCCAGTTTGGAGCTGGTGCCATGGCCCCTTGCAAAAGAGCTGCCAGTGCCAAGTCTGAGAGCTCCTGCTTTGGAACACCAGACACCTGCGCTAGGACTTCATGTCTTTCTGTCTTTGATTTTATTGGTATTTCTGAAAAATTACTTTCATCTTTTTGAGCTTCTTCTTCACAGAGATGGTTGTTAGGCATTACAATGGGCTGCCCAGGGAGGTGGTGGAGTCTCTATCCCTGGAGTTACTTAAAAGGCAGTCAGATGAGGTACTGAAGGAGATGGTTTAGTGGTGGATGGCAAGTTAGGGGGATAGTTGGACTTGATGATCTAAAGGGTTCCTTCCAACCAAAAGGTTCTGTGATTCACCATTTGTCATGCTCTACCCTTGTCAGGTGGTAATCGTGGAACTCGAGACCTCCTTGCTTGCTGGTTTTAGGTGTAAGGTATGGTGGGGCTGGTTTTAGCATACAGATGAGCTTGCTTGACCTTAACCGGTCTGCACTTTAAATAACACTTAAATTGTATTCTAGACGATACAGTCACACGCTGCTTGCTAACGGAAACACAAGGAAACCAGACAGCTTTTCAATTTGTGTATCAAAGAGAGGGAGATTTACACATAAAAGGGTGAATTATTTTGATTTGTAGTTTTCAAGCCACTACACATTCTCCAACATAAATGTTTCCCTTCTCTCTGGTTTCCGATAGTTCATATCAGGTTCAGTGGCCAACTCAAGGTACCTTGAAGAGACCAAATATTCTAAGACATTGTGTTATCTGTGGAAAAATCAAGCCATTTTAGCATCTTTCAAACTAGACAACCCAAAGTGATAGAGCATAAAATCACTAGGGGTGGCTCTGTCAGAGTTACAAAGCTCTTTCTCCCACCACATTGTCCATTCCACTGCTGTTCACGCTGGTCTGCACAGCATCATCCCCCACCCATCACCACTACAGCTCCCCGCAGAGACAAACTTGCCAGTCCTTTTTGACATTCTCAACCACCAGATATCCTATGTGACCTATAAAAAGAGCTTATTTCCTTAGATATTTCATCTTTTAAATAGATATCAGAGAAAAATCTCCTATGGCCTGAGTCCGGATAGCTAAAATCTACCTATTTAGGATTTGAGGGAGAGGAGGGGAGAAACCCTATCCCATTATCTGCATTATCCCATTACCCTTGGATGTCTTCCATGTACTTGGAGGAGCAATGCCCCATTCTTGAGGCTTCACATTGCAGCCACTGCCTTTTTGGCAGAAGAAGGGTGGATGTGGCTCCTTTCAAAGTCAATCAATGTCATTTCTTTAATCAGTCTACAAGGTCACTGCTGTACTTCCATCAAAAAGAACTGGGTATGATTCTCGCTGAGTCCTAAATGTTTATGGGGGATTCAGATTGCAGCGGGTGTTGAAAAAAGTCTTTTCTGGTCCTGACCTCAGCACATCTTCTAGTCTAAGATCCTTTGTAAGAGTCTAAGATCAAGGAAGAATTTTACCCAGGACTCTGAGATACAATGCTGCAGACGTATATATAATGAAACCCCAAATTACACAAAATTGACTTAGTTTTGTGTTTCATTTTTAGCTTTGAACACATCAGGTTTTGCTAAAAGGTTCAGAAAGCCAAGGGAGCTTTTGTGCAGGTCACATTTTGAGCAAGCTTATGATGATTTTGAGTTTCACATCATAATCATCTACAAGAGTTCATAGTTCAGCTGGGATGTCTGTCAGCATTCACAGACCAGAAATCTGTTGCATTTCAAGGAACCATAACTAGGAGGGAGGATCTGGGCAAGGAATGTGTGAAAAACCATTCAAAGCTGAAGTCAGGACCCCTCATATAAGCACATAAATGAATCTGTTAAGACAGAAAATTCATCCCCCTTCAAGTTGGAGTCATTTCATTACCGCTTTGGCACAACTGGAGCAGGATCCAAAGCCCGCTAAAGTCAAGGGTAGAATTTTCATCGATTTCTGAGGAGTCTGGATCAGATCCTAGATCACATTGTCACACTGCAGCAAAACCCAGCCATGTTGCAGTGTACCCACCTGCTCTCTAAAGCCAGTCAAATTCATTGCAGGTACAGTCTAGGTTATTCCAGCATCCACTAGGTGTAACGCTAAATAAATACTGCTTTATCAAAATCAGCAATCTTGAATACCACTCCTCATTAATAAATTAGGCCAACTAATAAACACCTTTTAAGAAGATTTTTCTGCTTAAATCAAAACCAAGTGTAAAAAAATCCTTATTCTATCAACCAGACTAGTGCCCTCCTGTGCCAGCTAGACTAGGGCTGACTAAACACACACAGAAAAATTGAATGAAGACTTCACAATATTTTTAACGAGGGACTTCAGCTTCTTTTACAACTGAGAACAATTCAACATAATCTGGTTAGGTAAGGGATCAGCAGCTGCTGTGTACACAAGAAGAGAAGAAAGAAAGGAAGGCAGGCAAGAAGGGAGGTAGGAAAAAAGGAGAGAAAACCCTATGTTGCACTTGCTAATATTTCATGTTGGCAAGTCACAAAAACATTAAAACTTTCTTTAACCTCTTGCCTGCTCTTGACAAAATCATGCACCTACAAATTAAAATGACTCTAGACACTGCTTGTATTAGTTTCTTAAGCAGTTCTGCAATGTAAATTGTTGTGTACACTAATTATTTTTAAAATAAGACATAGAGATTTTTTTTTCCTCTGCAAATAAAAACAGAAGTCTATAACCAAGAGGAATTTCTGGGAAGAACAAATAATCCTCTGGAACTGGTACTAGACTCAGTGCCCGAAACAAACCTACAGAAGGAGCATAATGAGGCAATGATTTATTGCGTGCTATGCAACTCTCACTGCTGTGCAGCGTGTTGTAAGAACCAGCAAAAGGGAGAGGCAGTAATCACCCAGCCTCCTCCTCCTCATGTGTTTCTGGATATTACCTCTGTGCAACACAAACTGGGCTGCAGCCACCCTGAACTGCAGGACTGGCAAATGAACATTGTGCTGCAACATTTCATTGTGTACTTAAAACTTCACCATCTCCCTCACAGTAAGTAAATAAATATGTATATAATTAAAAACCTATATTTAGATACTCTAAAGCTTTGGACAAATACAAAATGTCATTTGTCTTAGACGTGTTCACGCCCTATTTGCAGAAAAAAATATTTTCAAGAACGTTTCCATCAGTAGGTTGATCCCTGATCCTCCAAAGTCTTCCATGGTAAAACTCCTCATGGTTTGACCAGGGGCAGCATTTCCTCTTTCCCATTTTATACACACTGGGGACAGATAGGAAATTCTGCAGACCTTAAAATAGTTGTAAGATAATCTTGACCCTAAAGAATTACAAGCAACCAAATGAGGAGTAGAAACACACAATGTAAATGACATTGCACCCATCAATACAGATTAATGTGAGACTGATCCTTACTGGGATGTGTTTGTAATTAGCTGTGCTTTTTTTTGCGATATAAAATTAATTTGGGTTCTTGTAATCATTGGTGGGTTGCTTGCAGTTCTGCCCAAGTTCCTTCCAAGTTCTCCAATTTATGAATACAAGAAATTCTCTGCACCTAAGTCTTCAGATGTGTTTGGTGAGTTATTTACAATAAATAAACGTGACAAAAATTACCTACAGACTACTTGTGCTCAACTTCCCCCTCCACCCCCCGCCCCAAAAGGCTAAATCAGTGAAATAAATTAATTGCTATGAATTATTCAGCTCTACCTGTGGCAATGAAAAATAGCAAGAGCATTAGGTTTCTTCTTTGTGTACTAAGCTTCTAATTTATAGAGAATGCATATTAATAAAACACAGGATATTCATCAATATTCAAGTCACTGGCTGCCTGGCTATTTAATCTAAAATTACCAGCCAGCTCAAAACTCTTACTAGTTAATCATGCAATCTAAGCCATTCTGATATTGATGGTTAACATTAATTGCCCGACTGCCATTTATAAAATCCTCTTCTACAACTTCCCTTTGCCTAGCAAAGAACACCGACACATTTAACTTTAGGGACAAGCTGGAGAAAGCCAGTTCATCTGGGCTTTTCCTCAATCCAAAAATGTTTGTCTGTGTGTTTCTTCTGAAAAGGATGCTGTCACCTCTTGCAGTTTTGCATTTTGAAAAATTATCAGTAAAAACATTCTTTGTTACTAAGATCTTTGATAAGTTTCTGTATTTCCTCCTCAAAATTTCATGCTCCCAAGGGGATGGCTAACATAGAGCAGTGATACCTTCAGATGTTGCCAACACCTGCTGCATGACTTGCTCTGCACAATCTGCACAATCAAGGTGCAACAGGAGAATTTGGGGAACATTGTCATGTGATAAAACTTGTCAAAACTGTCAAAACATCAAAATTTAGGCTCAGACTCCCAAAGTTTACCACACCAGGAAGAGGTGCTGCTGAAGGGGATGTTAGGAACAGCTTCAGAGAGTGAAGCACCATAAAACCTAAACCAGTCTTGGCATTTATCACCTATGATTTTTCTACCTTTCACTTCTTATTAACTTAATCAGGTTAGATCAAATAAAACAAAACAACAACAACAACAACAAAATCAAACGAATTGAATTATTTCAGATTTTTAAACCTGAAGTTAGAGTGCTGGAACTTAACAGTAAATCATCAAATTTTCAAAGAACTCACTGAATCAAAAATGTCAAACTAAAACATATATATCTCTATATATGTCATGTAAATGCCACTGCATAATACATAAAAGACTTCTTAAAAACAACATTCTCAACCACTTTCAAATTATTATACCCTTGTTTCATTTAAACTGAGACTTAAGAACCAAAGAAAAATTTTGTAAAAAAAATAGTTTTTGAGTAAAGAAAGTCCCTTTCCCCGGTGCACAGAAGTTCTCAGCAATGGAGAGAGAAATTGTCTCAGTTCTATCATTTTGCCTCTTGGGAATTCTGGAACAGGCAACAAATCAGTGTTTCTTCTCATTAATTGAGGGCTGCTAGCTGGAGATGACTGGTCAGATAAGGCATGTGGCATTACTTCTACTCGCCAATCGCTCTAGTGCAAAGCACCCTCCTGGCCTTGAGCCTTATGTATGGGATCCCATCCGTCACAGCCATGTCAATAAGAACTTGAACCTGAATGTTTGCAGAAAGCAAACACGAAGAGTGCAATAGCAGAGGGCTAACCCAATTCATTTCAAAATTCCGGTAAATATTTGTGAACAGTGTTTTGTAGCATTTGTACAGGCCCCATTGGCAACTAAACTCAGCTTCAAAACCCACTGAGGCTCTCGGTGAATTCTGAGCAGAGAAGTCACAATATGCTGACAGCAAGGAGAAGACAATGACAGCCTCGGAACAAAGAAAGACTAAATAAACTCTCAGCATACCATGGTAATCCTTTGTGGCATAAAAAGTGGCTTGGGCCTTGTCTGAACTGGGCCTAACCTGTGTTAGAAAACCATGTTTAAATTAAATTTAAAGGCCATTCTTCTTAAAAGCACTTCTACAATGCTTTGGCTGGACAGTATGTTTTTCTAACCAATGTTTACATAGTTTGACCCATTTTCACTTCTTTGCTTTAACTGAAACTATTAATTAAGCTATTTAAAAATTAAATAGAGTATATGTCTCCTTTGGACTGGATCTCAGGCTTCATTTAATTGTTGGTTCTTGCACCACGTTTGGCTGTGAGGGTGTGTGAATCTGTCTCCATTTGGAAATGAACACAAAATTGCAAATATATTTCATACAGGCTACACGATTGAGTGAAATGACGAAGACATGCCCTGCTTTAATTGTTTTAATTGTTTGGAATACATCCCTGTGATATAAAAAAACTACATCTCCAATAAACATGACATAAGCCTGGTGTAACTCACAGCTGAAAACAACATGGCTTAAATGACTGAGCTGGTGTTAGAGGCATAAAGCAAAGTTTGATTTTGCAAGCATGAAAACATTCACACATCGCATTTCTTGTGATTTATATGCCACAATCATGTTGGATTTTCAAGTGGAAAGGGTGCCTAGAAATTACTGAAGAAGGGTCATCTCTATTTTTCTATTTGCAACAAATGTAATACAAGGCTTTCTATCCTAGAAAGGCCCACTGTTCATACCGAAGTCTGATTTAGATTTTCCTGTTGAACGGCTTTTCTCTATAGAAATCTCATGAAGACACACTGATCCTTTAAACTTCAGTGTTGATGTTGAAATTATGCTGTGTGTCAAAATTACATCAAACAACTGCACTTATTTCCACCAGAAAAATTTGATTATTTCACTCTCATTTACATTACATTTTTTCCCCACGATAATGCTGACTTGAAAATTCCCTTAGGTCTGGACACCTCCAAGTAGACTTTTTCAGTAGAAAGAAAGCTTTCATTATATTTCATAATTTATTTTTTTCCCTCTCTCTCCTTGATTTGAATGTTATAATTGGATTGGAGAGATATTTATTGTGAACTTCATGTTTTGCCAGGCTCCACGAGCAGCATCTTTTAATTTCTCTCTTTTCAATGAACCTTTTGACTTGATAAAAGTGGCTCTAAGGTATTTTACAAAAGAGGCCAACAGAGCTGGTTCATTTTAAACCCCTCTCTTTAAAATATCTCATTTCCTTATTATTTCTTAATAGAGGCACTATCCTACAATGTCATAAAGAATGCTGCAGTTGACTTCAGTGGGATCAGGATCACTCCCTACTGTAATTAATACTATATTTCAAAATATTAGAGGTCATTTTTTTTCCTTTTCATTTTTTTTTTTTTTAGTCTCAGAAAACATTTTTTGGGCAGAAAAAAAAAAAAAAGACTTTTAAAAGGTGACTGTCAGTAGAATATTAAAAATAAGTTGCAGGCCTTCCAGTTGCTACAATTTATTCCTCTAATGAAATTTTCCTCTTCTCATTTACCGCAAATTTTTTAATGTGAGCTTTTACAGCCATTGATTCAGTATCTTTAATCTTCCGCCAATATTAGATAGAAATGGAACTAACTAGGGAAAATCCATCTGGTTATAAAGCACACTGTCTATAAAGTTGTACAGTTCATCCAAAACTACTTTTTTTCCCCCCCCAGAGGGTCAGATAGGATAAAATTATAATATTTTTAAATACTCTTAATACTATTCAGAGATTAATACACCTGTAATTAATAATAGGTTTAAAATATTATGACGCCTCCAGAGAAATCAAAGGATCCAACGTCAATCACCCCGACTACCAAGGACGGGACTAGATCCCACAGCACCTGGTTCTGATGCTCTTAATTATGTTCAGTAGCAAAATCTACTCTCTGAGCTCAGTAGGTAAAATTCAGCCCCAGTCCAAACCATGAGGTTTCCAGCTCCTCATTCAGACCGGATCTGCCAGGCTTTGGATGAGCAAAGGTCTGGGAGCCAGTCTCGCAGGGAGAAGACAGCCGAGCTCCCACACCCCAGGTCACGGCCTCTCCATCCATCCCTTGGCAGTGGGCTCACCACAGGCTCTGCCAGCACCAGTCACTGTTTTGCAAAGAGTGCTGTGCCAGTTCCCCAGGAGCTGTTGGGCTCCCTCCCCTGCCCCGAGCTCCTCTCCCCAGCCCCATAACCACCCCAGAGCAGACACCCTTTGTCCACACAGTCTATTTATAAAACCCCACTTCCAAAAACGTGTTTCGGCCGGCATGGGCCAGCGTCACACCACCAATTAGAGGTGCAGCACCTGAAAGAATGGTCCAGGGCCAGTAACAACTTGACCCTGAGCAGCTACAGGCAGAGAAGCACGTCTGGCCATGCTGTCCAAGCAGGGACAAAACACACTTTTCCCTCCTGATCATCATGTCACGCTAAAAATATAAAGCACTTCAACCCTGCAAAGAGCTCGACTCTGCCCAGCGGACAGAACCTTTAAAATCTGTCAGTCTATAACACAGAATGAAATCCCGCACCCGCTGAAGTGAATGGAAAAACTCCCCTGCCCTGTGGGGTGCCAGGAGTTCCTGCCCAGGGCAGGAAAGTTAGGGACATGGGCAGGACAAGGAACCTATTTTTGGATGCTGTCTATGCTAGGTATTTCTAGTGATCCTGTTAACACTGTACCAGAGCACAGGGGAATCATTCATGCATTTACTAATCATGAACCCAGAAAGAAATATTGCCCAAATTCCCCAGGTGAGGAACAGGAGCAAAGGTGGATTGGTCTGTAAGGGGGCTGGTCCCACATACAAGGTCTGTCTGGGACATAGGAACTCCACAGAAGCTGCAGTGTCAGGGCACGTGGATACAGACTCCCCAGAGAAGCAGCAGGACAAAAGACACCAGCTATGCCAGGACACAAACCACTGCAGCAGAAATTCCTAGGGTAATGCCCAGGACACTCTCTTGATCTCCCCAACTGGCATGATGCCCCACCAGAAGATACCATCCTCAGCTTTCCAACCCTTCAGCAACCTCCTCTTCAGTGCTCACCAATAGCAGAGAACAGCACAGTACCAGCAAAAACCCCTCCACCTCCCTCCTGTCTGAGCCACCTCCTCTGCCTTTTGCATGTCCATGCACTTACCCTTCCTACTCCCTCCATGCATGCAGTAACAGACGAGGCCCCACCCGTCCGGGTTCCTGCAGCCACCATGCATCAGCAGGCACATCCTTATAGGAAAGCAGTGTGCATCCTTGCAGCACACTGCTGCTGAGACCAGAGTTGTGAGCTTCCCGCTCTGCTTATTTCTCATCACACATAATATCATGACCAGGATGCCGAAGGTGGTCCTGCCAGGAAAAGATTGGGTAGTTCACATGCTTCCAGGGCTTTATCCAGCAGCCTGTGCCAGCCTCCCAGGCAAATAATTCACTACTGTTTCCTATAATGGATTAAAGTGTTCCCTCTGCACTGGACGGCGTGGGCTGGAGCAGGAGAGGTGAGCAACCTCCCAGACGGGTGCCTGCTCAGAGGAGATACCACATGGGGTGCTGGCAGATAAGCCCTGGAGCCCCCCATACCCACAGTAGGCAGTGACCCCCAGACTGCAGCCAGCAGAAGGGGGCATGCTCTCAGACCCATCGCCTCAGCACAAAATCCAGCAGTATCCATGGCAAGTCAGTGCTGAATTTCGTCAGGCCGGAGGTGTGGGCACACACTCCCTTCTGCTGACTCGGCCGAGCTCCGGGGCCTCTCGGGGCCGGTGGTGGCGGGGGCACTTCTGTCAGCACTCTGCGGAAACAAGTTAATTGACATATGCTAACATGCTGTTAAACATAACACAGTTGTGTTTAAAAATACACTGGCTAGTCAGATCAAATGCATTTCTAAAACACACCTGCTTTTTTTTTTTTTTTTCCTCCCCAAAAAGGAAGAGGTTTTGGTTAACGTGCTAGTAAAAACATTTCTGAACATGGGAAGAGATGCAGGAGATGTGAAAGCTACAGCAAGTGTCCTTTGGGCAAGCCACGTCTGCTGGGAAAGTGGACTCAAAAAACAGGTTTTCCCTGATAATGTTAATTTGCTTATACTGTCCAGTTCAGAGGATTCCAATACGAACACACAGCAAAATGGTTATGTGCGGCGTAATACCCGTGTATAATCCAACCACAGTGTTTGTAATTTTGGCCCTAAGGCACTACTGCAATAAACACCATCATCGTGTAATACGATAATAACAACTCCCCAAAAGCATTACAACTCTTCCTGTCAATACAGGTATCTCTTTAATGACACGTTAAAACTGAGAGCAGAATTAAAAGTAGTTTTGAGTCTTCAGTGATAGTTGTAATATACATTCAGGCTACTCCCTTCAACTGAAAGGAAGCTGGTTTCTGACTCTGTCCCACTTTTCTTTCTGTAAAGTTCTACTGCTGGAAAAGACATAAACCTTTTGTCTTTGCATGCTCTTCTGCTGCTGGCTGGTCCTCCAGGTCTGCTCAGCCTAAGGATTCATCTACAATAGCTTTTTATTTCTAGTTTGAAGCCAGGATCCTCAAAGATACGACCGTTTCCAGCGTTGCTGATCACACCATCACAGGCCAGTGAGTGCGATTTTGGCTGGTGGACAAAACTGCAAGTGCAAGAGAACACTGAAAGACAAAAGACTTTGCTTCCATGCAAATGTAACGTGGGACAGCAAATGGAAAATGGCATAGCAAAATCTAGGTCAGTGAAAAGCTTACTGGTATGAAGAGACAATAAGCAGAATTGCCTCTAAATATAACAAATACTTACTCAGGTTTTTACCAAAAAGCATTGAGGGTTCTTTAAACAATATTGCCAAGGCCTGATTTATAAATCTGCGTGCCTAAATATCTCGGCACAAAATGAAGTCAAGACTCAAAAATGAAACCACACATCAAACGTCTGGCAACGAATGTACAGGAATATACACTGTGATCGCCCTTTGTCTGTGCCCGAGCCAGTGTAACTGCAGAGTTGCACTATGGGGTTTAAATCAGGCTTTGGGGATGAAGCGCAGAACCAAGCCCTATCCCCATGCTGAAATCAAGAGGCTACAGAGGGTTTGCACTGATAGTGAGAAGAGCTGACGTATCTGTTAGAGTAAGTGAAGATCTTTAAGGTTGGCATTGCACAAAAACCTGCATTTGTGTGCAGGGTTTAAAGCACAGGAGAAGTTTAAAGGGGACAAAGACAACTATGGAGAGGGAAGGAATCCATGGGGCACTTCACTGTTGCTACTGAGCTGCCTGGGCCAGGGACTCCTCAGATCCAAGCTGCTGCCAGATACAATGGCAACCTCTGAGCTCAGGATGCCTGACTGGGGGTTTGACCCCAGGCTGATGGGCATGTTGTCACGGAGCTTGGGCTGAGACTTGCTGAAATCTAACACCACCTTTCTATATATCTGCAAGACATGGAAGGTAAAGGAAGGCTGAGGTTGGGGTTTGGAGCAGGTTGAACATGTTCTCTCAGCAGTAACTGCTTCCAAGAAGAGAAAGGAGAAAAAAGGAAAGGAAAAAACCCAGGTTGAACATTTATTCCAGGCCCCTGCTCTTTCCGCCCTGTGCATAAGAGATGTCAGAAGGCTGTTCTGACCATCCCTGCCCTGGGGCAAACACTCCTAGTGAAAGGATCCAGTGAAAATCTGTAAGGTCCTCTGTCCACACTCTTCTACAGGAGAGGAGATATTATCAGATTAAAAAAAAAAGAGCAAGCCAGAGAAGCTTGCTAGCTTATGAACTTCCTTGATCTGAAGCTCCACAAATTCTTTCCATGGTTTTGGTACAGCACCTTATGTGCAGGGTGGAAGGGGAAGCTATAGAGTGTTGAATTACAGAGGGGAAAAACATCTCAAATTCCTTTCTATTTATACTCACAACTTTTCCAAATCATTATACATAAATCCCCTAGCCTCAGCTGAACTGCTCACAGGTTACAGGGCCAAGAAAGAGGTGGAGCCTTCGCCATTTGCGCTAAGCCTTTCACAGACTTGGAGAAAGTTCCCAAAAAAAATGAAAGCAATGAAAATTACCCCACCAGGCAGGGAAGATTTAACCTCTACAGTTCTCCACAAGCAGAGTTAAGATACAAGACAGTAGGAGGTTGCTTTCATAACAGGGAGCATAGGTTGCTTATTTGTGAGAAGTTTTCTGGGACTACCTTCATTGTTAAGCTGAGACTGACACTGGGTACAGAGAGACAGAAATTTGACAAAAGCATTGAGCGTTTGGGGGTATTTGAGAAAAGAATCTATTCTTGTAGTCCAGACACTAGGCTGGGACTTGTTAAGTTGTGAACTTGTTAAATTCCTACTCCACCAACGGCTTCCTGCATGACAAGAAACCAAAGCCTATTTCTGCTGGTACAAATTCTCCTTGACTTTAAGAGACACCACAGCCTTCATGTTTCAGCTCTTCACCCTTAAAACAGCTCAATGTCAGCTTTCCTTCCTGCCACACAAGCTCACCAAACCCCCTGCAACACACCAACACACCACTGGGCTTGGGGGACAACTACAGGTGCAAGTCCTGAAAGATGCATTGTTACATGCTGCTTCTGTCCCTCCTCAGGCAAGCCTGACTTGTGATAGCTTCAAACCCTAGGTAACTTTTTTAAAAAAATTCCTTTTACCTCTGTTACAACCAGTAAGGTGGATGGGTTTCAGATTTCCATTTTGTTGTCATTATTTACAGTGTTTCCTTATTTTGCCTATATTTTGCCCATATTTTTTAACCAAAACGTGGATTAAATTAGGAATGCCAGTTTTTGCTCCTGTTTCTAGTCTATTTTCACTTCATTGCTTTCAAATTTTAGCAAAGTGCTTTTGGTTTTGGATTTTCAACATTGAACAGGGCGACACAGGCATTAAAGTAAGAAATATGCTAATTGGAATTTATAATAAATGTAAAAGTTATGAGAACTCTCTAATCACATGAGATTTGGAAGCTCCCATGTCTACCCTAATTAAAAGATCTCAGTCCTATATGATTTAGCACAAGGCTTACCAATGCAGCTCACAAGTATGACGTGCAAGAATAAAGCACCCTACGGGCTCCTCTGGAGGGACGCATGACACCTCACATAAGCAAATTTAAGATCTTAAATCACAACCACATATCTTGATTTCCTAAGGAGGAGATGGGAAGCACTGCCAGAAGAAACAGCAATGTGGACCCCAGGACTGCACCCAGGCTTCAAGGGGGACTCGAGAACCTCAAGAGGACTGAATGGGAACACCCCATGAGGTGGTTTCTGCCCTCCTATCTTTCAGGGAAATCATTGAAGAGTGCTGCCCATGTTCTACAGCCCAAACTCTTCCCAGACTATCCACTGCTCCAAGAAGTCTGCAGGCAAAAGGAGCATTGATGGCGAGGCAGCTGGTTGCCCTCCCACCTTCTCCAGGCCAGAGGGACAGATCCAGGCTCACAGTTTCATCGCCACGCACAACTCCGAGATGGAGCTGGGGGGTTCAATGAGATGTGCAGCCACTGTACTCTGTTATGTTTATCTGCACCCGAGTGATTTTTAAATATGGACTGATGAGTTACATGAAAAGGACCTCAGCCAAAACAGTCTCAGATTTCCAACCAATAGCCCTTAAAAATAGAGCAGTGGCTGTTTCGTCCCTGTTAAACAAGCAAATATAACATTACTAGAGGTCTGGAGCCTTTTGTGCTGAGCTTCGATCTGCAGCAGTATTCCCCTGCTAGAGAAAAGCAGACTGGAGTTGGTGACATAACACCAAATGCAGATGGGACTACACTATAATTAGCAAGGGAATGTCATTCCTGCCATCTTAGCTTCGTTTGTAACTGTGCCTGTAAGCTCCGGGGAATGGTGTGCATTTCACACAGTCTGCACAAGAACAAGGATTGCCAACTGTCCCAGTTCTGGTGGGATACCCTCAGTCCTCTGCCCCGAGGCTTGCGGGGATGCCTGCAGTGCCGTGCAAGAGTGATGCCCCTCACCACATCGCTGCTGGGACCCCTAGCCCTGGAGCAGACAGGAGGGAATCTCTGCATGGCAGCAACAACTCAGCTCCTTCTAAAATTCCCCAGGCTCCCATCCAGAGAAGCACTGACCATCACTTCTTGACCTGCTCCTTCACAGGCACCCAAAGCCACCCTCATGTCTATCATCAAGCTAAACGCATAGCCTGGGCCAATCACTCTCTTCCCCTCCACTCTCCTGCTCCCATTGGGGAGAGGATTTATTCAGCACAAAACCAGGGATGTTCACCAGAGCTGTGCTTTTCAGCATGTCACCAGTATTTTTAAATATCTCTATCAGCTCCAGTAAAACACCAAATCAATGTTTAAGGTTTTACTGCTTACTTTAAACATGCTCAATAATATAAGTCCAGTTGTCTTTTAAACACTTTGTCATCCTCTGTTGGCTCTGCTCTGCCTATGGAGTCAAGCAAATTTGTTCAGGCTTTCACCAGGCTGCACACACTGGTGAAACCAGCCAAGGGAACAAACTAACCCATAATGTAACATGTTCCTTGTCTTACGTGCAAGGTTCAAATTTGCTTAGACAAGGAGGCTAATTCATCCTACTGAGTCCAAAGAGACCTTGTCCCTGAAGATCTCAAAGCATGCTAGGAGTATTTAATCACCCAGATTTTCAACCCAGAGGATTTTAAACAGAACAGTGATCATCTCCCCTGTTCTTCCTGTAGGATGAATAAATAATTTCCCTGTGCATTTCTTGCACAAACGCTAAATTTTAGGGTAAACTGGAGCATATTTTTCTGGCAAGGAGTTCAGCCTTGATGAAAGATTTCAAATTATGGCGAACACACCACAACCCTAGATAAGATTCCCCAATTTTTTCACTCTCTTTTCTGTAAAAACAAACAGATAAATATAAAATAAATCTCCAGAAATCCTCCTGTGGTGCTGTCACATTAACCATACAGGTGGTTAAACTAAGGCTTGGAGGAGTCAGGACTTCGCTAAGGTTACACAATGGCTAAAGTGCATTTCCCACTGTCATTTCAGCTCAGGCTGCTGCTGAAAGGCACTTCTGCTGTGTGCTGCCTGTCCCTGCCTGTACTTTCCCACTGCCCTGAGCCCACATCCCTGCTCCCTCCTTCAGAGTCCTTACAGGCAGTCCCACAGAAGGGGGAGATCCCCACCCACCCATCTGCCCCCCCCAAGCACCCCAGTGCTGCGCTGTGTGGCACTGGCCTGTTCAGGGTGCCTGAAACCTGCTGGGATGTGATGGAAGAGTGTGGCAGCTCCTGCTGCCAGCTCCAGCCAGCATCCAGGAGCCTGGAGACCTGGGTCTGCTCACAGCTCCACCACTGAATCTGTGCAGATCTGCAGGGAAATCACTGATTTCCCTGGGATTTCCCCATAAATTTGACAGAGTGCCTTGAGATTCCCCAAGGAAGGGCACTGTTCAAGTACAAAGCTTAATTATGATTGTTATAATATAGTCATGCCTCTAATTCCCACTAAGAACTGCAAATTGCTCCTATTCCACTCCTCCATCCCCCATGCTTGTCGGTGCTGGTGGACAATTAATTCCCCAAAAAAGAATACATTAATGACATGTGAAATCTTTTCTATTCGCAGGACTCTACGAGCAGATTGCAGCTTCCCTCAAATACATTTGTGATGCGAATGCATCAAGTGATGTATTTCCATACTTGTCTTTTTAACAGTTAACAGAGTTTATTCAAAATTCAAGTTGTAACTGGCTGAATAAATCTCAGAACATCCTTCCTATGTCTGTGATAAACCACACTCTTCTACCACGTACAAATTTAAAACTTGTCCTCTATAAAGCTTGCGTAGCTCTCTTTGGAAATCACACTGAATGAGCTGGGGTTTTTTCCCAGTTAAATTTAGTCATTTTGAAATCCACAGGAAGCAATCTCTGGAGGGGCTGAGGTGAGTTCACTGAAAACCTCAGCTGAATTAAAACACATTGAAAATACCTTGCGTTTTTGCCCTCCAATAAATGCCAGGGCTGCCACAAGAGATGCATCAGCCTCTCTCAGCCAGGCTGAGCAGCAACAACCGCAACTTCCTGCAAGGTGAGGGGTTAACAAAACCCATGCTACGAGAGATAGGAGATACATCCAGCTCTATGACCACTGCCTGGGGAACATTTGAAGGACAATTCAATATCCCACCTACAAAAATCATCCCCTCTGATCTGTCAGGTCCACAACCAGAACAAGAGCTCAGAGATCTTTTCGTGTAGTATCGGACCCAAAAAAATTACAAGTTGTGATGAAATTAAAGACATCCAAATTTTTAGCCATTCTCTGCTGATAAAGGCTCTATTATTACCATTTACAAAGGGGGAACACAGCCAATTATAAGCTACTTCTGGCACATGCCAGGCCTCGAGTAGAAGATAAGCCAACACAGCAGAGCTTGCAGCTGGAAGCCCAGAAACCTGAAAACGAGCTGACTCATGGAAATATCCTCATATAAAATATCGGGTGGTTATTTTTCTCTGCCTCCTTTCTGTGTGTCTTAGGAATGATATATGAATTGCCTTATTTACTTTGTCCCATAAAACTTACATTTTTTATTAATGCGCTGCCAGCTCTGAGAGCAGTGGATGTGGGAGCGGATGGAGGTAGAGGAGCAGGGAGGAGAGCTGCTCTTTTGGAGGCACATCAGGGGAATAGGCCCCCTGCAACCCATCAGGTCTGAAAGCACAACACAAAACTTACAGCTGAGCTTCATCCTGCCCCCAGTCTGCCTTGATTTCCCCAAAATGAGAAGGCTGCCAGTGCTGGCATTACATGGGGGAGAGTTAGTGCTAAATGAGGTTCACTGAATTTATGGTCTTACCAGAAAACTGTGAGCAGGAGTGGTGATTTCCTCTGGTTATTCGCTGTGCTGCCCATCCCAAAGCCCAGCTCCAGCAACCAGCCTGTTGCCCAGCTTCTCCGGTCCTATTCTTCCCCAGCAAGCAAGGGGTGCCACGGGCTGCCATCAGCATAAAGACTGAATTTACCTGAGCTCCCATATAGACACCAGCCCAGAGGATTTTCTTGCACTCACTCTGATTTTTGTGAGGACTTTGCTGCATTTGAAATGCTCTTCCTCTCCCAAACTCACCTGCAAGGCACTCACGTGTTGTTAGGAGAGGACTAGGTCCAGGTGGGTGGGTGGTGGGAAGCTACATGCCTCATTTCCTTAGGAAACGAGGTTAAAAAACCCTGCCCTCCCCTCTATTATACCACACTATTGAATTAAGGATGGTGAATGCTCATTATGAATATAATTAAAAGCAACAGCCTCATCTAACAATCTATTTTTATCTACTCCTCACCTAGACAAGCAAGTGCAGGAATTAAAATCTGAAGGGAAGAGCCACAGTCGGGGTCAATTGGTGGAGGTTTGTTCTCTGCTGGCTCAAAGAAAAAGATTTCAGTGAGACAAACCTTCCTCAAAAACTACTGTCCAAAAAAGACATGCTTTGCATGATTTTTTTCTTTTTTTTTTTTTCTCCTCTGGGAAACTCACCCCTAACAACTCCAAGGGCACTGGGAGTGTATTTCCCTTTTACGAGGGGTGAAGGCATGAGCTTTGCCGGCCTCCACGGTGGCAGGGTAGATAATTAGAAAGGACATCGAGTAACAGATAAATGCAGGATACTATGTAGTCATTACTTGATATATAGTATATCATCTATTATTAGAGGCTAATAATTCTCTAAGCTATTCATGTTAGTCTTTTGTCCATGCAGCGAGCTGTTCGGCACGCTCTAAATTTCTCAACGTAAAATTTACTCGGTGTTACAACTCATATCTAATCCTGAATTTCTGTGCATTTCACTGCAGTATATCATGTGGCTAGGTAAAAGCTCTACACTAAATCCTTTGCAAAGGGAAGAACGAGCCAACAAAACTCCCATGTTTTCACTTTCTTGCCAGAAAAAAAAAATGGTATATTGCATATTTTTCTTAGCTGTAATTTTAACATTTATTTCTGTCTTTGGAATGCTGCAATCCTGAAGATGTTTAGCTGTACTTTTCACAGCACTCAATAATGCACTTTTTTCCTGATATTTTTGCTCTTGTTGAAATAACCTGTATTTTAAATACATTTATACATAGATTTAAATACCTTTTTAAAAAATACATTTTAAAGGGAACCAAAGGAAGTGCTATTGTGTTTAATCACGGAAGGCAAAATCCTCAAGTCATGTAAATCATGGTTTCACAATCTGCTCCACAGTATCCTAATTTGGAAAGTGTATCATAGCAAACAGAGCTGAATTTATAAAGGATTCTTTACACGTTTAAAACATTCATGTAACTTAGAGTGTCAATCTCCATCAGCTGTCCTAGATCACTCCGAGGAATAAAGGTAGAATTTATTAGGAACTTTATTTCTTTCCACCTAACTACCAATATTTTTTACATTTTTAAAATTTTATTTTATTTTATTNTAACTACCAATAT
The DNA here is from genome assembly GCA_013399135.1 of Heliornis fulica. NCBI lineage: Eukaryota > Metazoa > Chordata > Aves > Gruiformes > Heliornithidae > Heliornis > Heliornis fulica. The sequence goes on along the minus strand of VXBZ01011350.1, from coordinate 142,915 downwards.
TTTTTACATTTTTAAAATTTAATTTTATTTTATTTTATTTTATTTTATTTTATTTTATTTTATTTTAACAGAGCCCAGACTCAAATCTTGTGCTAGAGAAGAAGCCAAGTCACTCACTCCCTGTACCAAATTACAGTGTCTCCAGAAGGTTTAGAAGTCAGAACACTGCTGATAAAAAAAAGCCACACGGGATGAGGCAATAATACCGCGTTCGCCTGCAGGATCTCTGCTGATGAGCAGCTCTACAAGGACTCCACTGATAAGGGTTTACAGCTAGAAACCTTAGTAGCTGCACCAAAAATGAAACCAGATCTCCGTTTCTGTCTTCTGCAAATTGTTTTCAATGCAGCACTCTTCTGGGAGCCAGAAAACATTTGCTGGGGGTTATCAAAACTTCACGCTTTCAGTTAACCTGGCCATGCTGCCAGCCGAGGAGTCGCTCCGAAACGTGGGAGGGAGGACAAAGTCTGCAAACCGCTGGGAGAGGTTAGAGCAGACCCTGGGAGAGGAGCAAAGCACCTTCACCTGCAAACCGCTCCAAAGGGCTGCGGACAGCAGCAGGACCCGGCTCCGGATTAACGGGAGAGTTGAGTAGCGGAGCTGGGGATGGACACAGCCAGGGAAAACCCCCACCTAGGGATTATGAAGCATTCGAGATTCAAACCGTGTGATATATTTTGTATGTTGTTTGTCTTGTTTACATATCCTTCATATAAAAGCAGGATTTTGTCCACCAAAGGCTACTAAAACCTACGTGCATTTTTGCAGTACTGCGCTGTTCATTTTCACCCGTCAGCAACATTGCATGTGCGCTCATTTGAATCCCATTCCCCACAGTTTTCCCCAGAACTGGCACTGGTGTCTCTCTCCTATAGACGGACAGATTCTGTCTGCTGCGCTGTAGCGGTTATACTCCACCCCAGAGACCACGGCTGGGTGGCTCTGGAAGATTTCCTTTCAGGCTCACTATAAGAGGAGAAACACTTAGGACCTTCCCTTGTGCTAGAGAGGGAATAAACACTGTTTGTTAGGGCTTGGGGCTGAAATGCAAAGGTTTCCCTAATGACAGGCTCGGCTCTGGCTCTTGATGCAGGGAAGGGTGAGCGCAGGCGAGGGAGCAGCCCGGACAGAGCATGCTGTGCTACTGCAAATATAAAAGGCTGGTGTCTAAAAAGAAAAAGCTTGTGCTGATATTACAGTTATAGTGGAGGAGGGAAAAGCCCTGTCGAGTTTCTTAAAAACACTTGACCCACTTCTACATAAACCTCCGACTCCTTGCTTTTTCCCTGGGCTCGTCAGCCACGACCCCACCTCCCTCCACATCTTTGAGGACCTTTGGTAACTTTATCCCTGTTGTATTTAGGAGATAAAAAATGTTTTCCTATGACTCTCTTTAACCAACCCAATTTAAAAAAAAAAAAATAAAATGCCTTCACTTTCTAACAGATGCACAAGTGCACCTTGGGATGAATGTGTTACGGAGTCCAAGCTATTGCCACCTGCCTCCCAATTACATTTGCTGCATTGTCCCTTGTGGTGTGCACCTGTGACATGTTGGCACGGAGCGAGGACGACTGGAGTGTGCAGGCGTGGACCGAGCCACACGGTATTTTGCTTTGCAAAACTCTCCCAGCGATTACTGCTGTACCTTCTTAAAGCGTAAGCGATATTCCGCAGCAGCCCATTTTCTTCCCCTTTTCAATGTGATGAACGAACACGGGGGACCTTGCAGTCCCATGCAGTGCCAGAGCCAGGAAACTAGAATTTAAAAACCCTTCACCTCAGGATACCAAGTGTCCAGCTGGCCAGGGACTGGTCTAACAAGGGAAAAGGTCATTTGTGGACTCCCTGCTACCTCTACTCACATACAGACCTAGCCAGACAATTAACTAACCCTAGCAATAATACAATTTCCATGTGATTTTTACATCTGAAATAATAGAGGAATCTACATCTCCTGTGACTGTTAGCACCAACAGTGGTGTACAAAGGAAGACTTCCCAGGTTTTAGGCTTGCTATATTTGCCCAATATATAATATAAATATATATATATAATAGTGTTTGGGATTTTTTTCTTCTTTTCTCTGATAGCATTACAGCTCTTAAATGGCTGAATGGCATCTGCACCAGTAGGACCACATGATGTGCAGCAGAAGCAAGGAGACATGGCATTATGCATACTGTAAGGCACACTGAGCAATGCACCTGCAGTGACGTATATACTGACAGGATTCATTTGACATTGGCAAGTGAGAAAACTTCCTTTGTCATTAAGCTCTTATAATTACACCGTACCCTGAGCCAATGGGCACCCCAGCTGAGATCCCAACACACGCTGTCTTTGCAGCAAGAGGCTCGCAGAGAATTTAGCATTCATCTGGTTTTGAGGGGATTGGTACAGGGGTACAGACTGGGACATGGCCATTCCATAAGTGCCCTGTGACTACGTGCAGGTGGCCAAGGTGACAAAGGTATAGCAAACCGTCTGAGGGGCTTTTGCTCCCTCCTGATGGAGGTCCTGCTACCCAAAGCCTGAAAGTCATGAAGGCTTCAGTGGGCTCTAAATCCTTTCATAAGGCATCTTGCCTCAACATTGCTCCTGATTCACGTGTTTGCAGCAGAGATCTCCTCGTAAAGGACAGAATCTATGTGCAAGAAAAACGCTCTCTAGAAGACAGACAATCCATGAAGATTTTGCACATGACACACATTCAGAAAAATCTGCCTTTTCTCCCTGCCTCCCCTCCCCGTGTTTATTCAGATGATTGGATATGCTTGAGAATGGAAAAACCAGAAAGATACCAGGATAGAAGAGCTGCAGAGCTGTTAAGGATGTGGTATTGCAATATTTATGGCTGCTGAGGTAGAAGAAACAACAACGGAGTATCAAAAAAAAAAATCTTAATGTTTGTGGGGTTTTAAGCACAGCAGCTTCAGGTTACCTTAAGGTGACAATCTATAAACTGAATCAAAATTGTGTAATAAGGAAAAAAAAATTGGTTTCATTCTTAGGTCATGAACTCCCCTGCCAATGACAACACACGCTGTTAGAGGCCTCCGCACGATTGTGAAAATATCCCTTACTTACAATTGAACGTGCTGGGCGTTGGGTTTTTTCCTTCATTGTTGTGTGTTGTTGAGCTAAAAATGACAAAGCCCTGGATTTCGTTGTTCTTGCAATCTATTCTTTTTCCCTGACTTCCTGTTTTCATGAAATTTTAATCAGACATTTAAAATAAATAGCTATGCAGAGTCTGTATGCCTCTTTGAATGCTTGGGATGGATGTTTTGGGTAAAGTGATAGTCCAGAGACCTTGAGAGCATTTAATCGCATTCTAACTTGGCAAGACAACAAAAAATAAAACCACTGCTCTCTCAGCTTCTAGCAACTCTGGAGAGATTTTTGGGGGAGGGATGGAGGCAAGTCTGGTATGTAGGAAAGCACAATGAAATAACAGGTCCATCTCTGCTCCCCCCGCTATGAAAATGAACAGCATCCAGACCAATTTAGAAAAGTTGCCTCTTAAAAAAAAAAAAAAAAAAAATCACCTCTCCCAAAAAAGGCCCCAAAGGAAGAGGGGCAATTCCACCTTCATGCCTTTTAAGGGTCTGGGCATGATGCACAGGCCCTCACTGAGCATCCGCACCCATCCACAGGCAGGAACCCTGCTGACCTGTGGCACTCACCCAGCATCAATCAGCCCCACACAATGCTCATGGTATAGCACCAACTACACGATGCAATTTGGGGCAGAATATGCCAAAGTAGAGAAAGCCAAAACCCACCTTTGAGAGGAAAAGCTGAGAAGCGGGGAGGTGAACAGATTCAAATCCTCGGCTGGTCGGAATCACTCTGCCCCTTAAGAGTTTGTAGCTGACAGAATATAAACTCCAGATTTTAGGAAATCAGAGGAAAGCTGCTTGAGTTTCAGGGTCAATGGTTCAGTTATTAATGAAGGTGACATGATTTGATACGAGAGTCAGTGACCCCAGATCACAGCTAAGCCTGATCCCTGAGCCTTACTCTAATTTAAACTTCTGTGGGATTTTTATTATCATGCATATTAAGAGGTAACTACTTCATGCCATGGACAATAAAACAATAACAAATTGTTATCAAGTTAAACCCCTCGTCAGGGACTAGTCACCTTCTCCTGGTCATGGTTTCCTGGATAACTCTGTTTAAATTGGATGGGTTTAAAGACAGATGCATCTCCAGTCGCCTGTGTGTTTTGGAAACGTTTCACTTCCACCAGCACAGAGGTCAAGGTTTTTTTTTCTTGAACCAGGAGGAAGAGAGAAATGTTTACTCTAGTTGTGTACACTGCTCATTTCTAACAGGGAAGAAAAGAGCTCACAATCAGCTGCCACCTCAAAAAAAAAAAAAAAAAAAGAAAAAAAAAGCAGTGAGAGCAGCTAAATCATGAAGGAAACTTACAACAGCAGGTTATAAAAATGAGGGAGATGGAGCTGCTTTAGAGATGTGAATGAAAGTAAGAGGATTATGGAGTCCTCTTGAGAGGAGACATACTTGGCAGTGCTGATGAGATGGCACAAATAATATCGTCTGTCAAGAACAATACGAAAGAACAATGGAAACTTCCAGGATCCCATGCCTAAGGAGCCCCTCCCAATTTTGGGGGTCCCGTTTTCCCTGAACCTTGTTTGACTCTTGTTTCATCCCAGCTATTCTACTCACAGCCCCAGCAGCAGTTTTTTTCTCCTCTTGCCGTGCAAACCTTTTGAACCCAACTCATAGGTGCAGGAAGCATCGTTTACACAGTGGGATACATATTGCTTCTGTACACCACTGTGAACCATCAGCAGAAATCTCCGCGATGGCCAGCTCGCCAGCCTCTCCTTGGCATAGCCCCTGACTTTCATATATCAAATGAGCAAAAATATTCCAAGCAAAGCAAAACAGAAGGAATCTTGGCTCCTTGTCCTTTAACATACATATTCAATGTGCAGGAAACTAGGAAGAGCTATTCATGGGGTTGGCTTGTTTTTGTTGGTTTAGGTTTGGGGGAAGGGGAGAGAGTTTTCAATGCCTACTGCATCCTCCACAAATTTTAATAAGTGCTTTAAGCCACGGTGATCCCTTTCCCTTTTTTTTTCCCTTCATTTTAAAAATATTTATTTATTTTACGGTGTTTAATTTCTGCAAGGACATTTCACTCTAAAGGGAAGAAAGGGCTGCACCATAAGGGCTGTGCAGCGTAAAGGTTTTTCCAGTCATTTCCAACAATATATTTTGGAACTGTTCCCAGTAAACAGGCCAGATTAGCTGCCTTTGGTTCACATTTTACATTGTTCACGAGATAGGGAAGCTCTGAAAAGCAGACTCTGTCCATACTGTTTAGTTGCAATAAAGCTAATTCTATTCAGTCCTATAGCTGTATGATAGCACTTGTGTAGGATTTCCCTTCGCTTGCATATTTATAGGGTCTTGTAGAGCTCCGCTGTAGCTCAGTGCCAGCATGAAGAAATCAAGCTGTCAGTAGTTTCTATTTTTGTCCCTACCTATAGTTTCAGTAATGACAAGTGAGTGAGGCAACATATGCATTTCCCATCTACAGGAAAAAATTACTGTCTTCCTTCAGTGTCTTACATCTGTGCTACAACCTATTTTCCTAGGGCTTCAGATTATGTTAGCTGATGGTTAACATGTAAAAGCGCTGGTCAGGTACGGTTGATTCCAGACACGGCATTAGCTGAACCACAAGAGAAAAAGTTACAACAATTCAAAATTCCCAGTGCTTTTTACTTTCTGCCTTTAAGGGAGGGGGGAAAAAAAACCCTGCCTGGGAAATAATTGTTACTGCATGGCATCCCCCTCCCAATCACGCTTTGATCAGCGCACACATTCAAGCAAAATGAGGAGCTACTCCTAAGATTAAGATAGTGGCTGATGATATTTAATGTCCTCTTCTTGACCCCAGATGGTTAACTCGTTGCTGCGGCTTCTGGGGAAGCTATTTCAATGGGAGCAGATAATACCCAGGGCGAGCGGCGGACGGCAATGCAGTACCATGCCGCTCTGTCAAAGCAAACGGGAGGGATCTGGGGACCAGGTTCCAATGCTAACGGAGAGACAATGTCTCCCAAAAGACTCTTAATTATTAAGGTGACATCTGCATCGTTCGCAATCTTCCCGCTTCATCTGGTAAATACTAATTCCGCGTTTACTAATGCTTCAATCACACCAGGGCACGGTCACCCCATGAACGATGCCAAAGCTGGGCCAAAATTTGGGAACTGTGCCTCGTGATCCCCAGCAGCTGGAGGAGTCTGAAGGCAGTGCCAGGGAAGGCAGGCACCCACCCTTGCTCACAACCCCTCTGGCTTGACAGCATCAAGGCATTTACAGCCTCAGACATGACTGCATCAGATCCTCAGCGACAGCTAATAAAACAGAGCTACACCCCACTGTTTTGAAAAGCTGCAACTCAAAACTCCTTCAGAGATTATACTTATTTAAATAAGAGAAAGACAGTGGGCTTTAACAAAAGCTCATAAGAAAAAGAGCTTGACAAGTTTGATAACAAGAAGCACACTCTTTTTTTCATTTTCTTTCCTCTCAACACCAGCTCCATCCTCTCCTTGCCTTCCCCGCAGCCTAGCAAAGCAGGTATTTATCCCTCACTTGCTTCTACTTTGGTAGGACATAGTGCTCAAAGGGGGATGTGCACACCTCAAAGTTCAACCTTTATCTGTGCCAACACTCCACCTAAAACTGCCATTGTTTTGGCTACTGATTGGGCTCCAATACACCATAAGGAACAGGCAAAATCAGGATAGAGGGGATGGAGACAGGGGACAAAGCAAGAACTGTTGGGCTAGGTTGTAAATAAAAAGCAGGAAAAATATGTTAAAAAATACAAAGGCAACACTATAAATCCCTCTCTCCTGTGTGAGCAAGCTACTGTATTACAGAGCTGGAGGGGCTGTGAGACTTCCCGTTACTTTATAGTCCATGACGATCACCCTCTTACAGTGCCACAGTATAACAAGCAAATGTCCCGACTCCCATGAAGCCGCTCATAAAAAGATGTGCTACTCAGCCTCTTACAGTGAGAAGCAAATAAGAGAAGCAAAAAGAAAGGATTTTTTTTCCTCTTGCTTTCTCTCTCCAGAAACTCATTACTATTTTGCTAATTTTTTTGAACCATGTGCTGGGGTGGAGGTATTGGGAGGAGAGGGAAAGGAGGAGAAGGAGGGAGCCTGAAGCCGAGGAGCCTTCCTGCTTGTTAATACACAGGCAAAATGATATGCACATATACAGCTCCGAAAGCTACTGCGGGGAGGGAAGGAACACAAAGGAGCCATTTATTGCCTGAAAACTGTCTCTGAACAAACCCATTGTGTTAAAGTAATACACATTCACAACACCTTCCTGCCTCTTTTTCCATCTGGATCTGGGCTACTTCGGGTAAAGGACCCCTCTCTGCCCAGCACAAGCCCCTGCGCCCTCAGATCCCCGCAGAGCTCAGCATCCTTGAGAGGTCCCCTCTTTGGGCCAAATGCCACGCTGATAACACTGAAGTGAGAGGGAGAGAGGAAGAGAGGGAGAGAGAAAATAATTTGGCCAGGAGACTCGTAAAAAATCATCAACTCATTTCTGGCCAGGCTGTGGGTTTATCTGGAGAGGCAATTTAAATCCAAGAACCAGAAGGAGGTATCTTTTGATGTAACATTTTGTTCTTTTTCTGAATACAAAGTTATTCCAGGCAATGCAGTTGGCCTGAAATAGTTATCAGTTACAAAACCAGGACTGCTCCTATCTCCTCTCCTTGTGCAATGCAAAGAAGATCCTCCCGCTGAGCTCCGAAGTAGGGGAAAAGCTATTAATTAAAAATAATTCTCCACGTTAAGGCTCGCTGCCTAAAGCTCAGTTAATATTAAGGAAATTCCAGCCGTTCACTCCCTGCTGCTGGAGCCTTTTCTTTCTTGATTTTGTTTTGCTAAGCTTTTTGAGGAGAAGGGAATATGGATATCGCCTCGATGTCTCCAGCCTCTTCCCTCTCCTCCCTAAAACTCAGGCTCTACTCTTGGACCCAACCCATCAGACTGGCTCACCCCAAAGCAGAGAGCAGGTTTGTTATCTCCCACCTTCACCACCTTCTTCTCCACCTGAGGTGAGGACCGGGGATGTCTCCTGACCCCTGTTCTGCCCACGTGATTGGCACCGGTCAGAAATAAGTTTTCCTGGTTGGCAGAGGGCTGCCCCCCATCCTCCCTCCAGCCCCGTGCTCCTGACAAGCATCACAGCTCAGCTTCTCAAAATACCTGCCCTAAATTTTCAAGGCTCACACCCTCTCTCTCCAGCCATGTTCAGGCACTGACTCTTCCCCAGGAACCTCTCATGTTGTGCAAACCCATATCTGCTGCTCTGGCTGCTGCTGGAACCCAAACCCCTCTGCTCCGAGCACCGGGACACAGGACATGGCTGAGAACAGCTAATGCAGGACAAGTATATTTCTGTTCCACTTATTGACCACAACATATTTCAACCCAATGATGTTAAACATCTTGGGAAACTTCTAAAAAACTCTTTAAAAAAAAACCTTTTACATTTTGCTGGGCATTCCAATGCTGTTTGGGAAATGCAGAAAGAGAACAGCAATGGAAAGGTGAAGGAAACAAGAAACTAATCAAACTTCTGAAACATTCTTTTCTGTGCTGGGGAAGGGTTGAAATTACATGTTTCCCTTTGCCTAAATACTGAAGAACTGCAGCAAATAAGCTGATTTCAACAGTGAGAGTATTACTGCAAAATTCCTGCCATTACAATATCTCCAACTGTCTATAACTGGTACATTTTGCACTCTTATTTTCTTAACAACTGCATACAGTTAAAAAAAATCCACTCCATTTCCACCATTTCTTTCTGAATTCATGTGGCATGCAGGGAATCTTTTACAGCATGGACCCCCAAAAGCTTGTTTTATCAAATTCTAACTTTTACCATTTCAAACCCCATCATGCTGAAACTTGATGTACAAGCTGTCAGAACAAAAGCCTCATCTCTTCAGAGCACATATTTTAAAGCCATCACTTTCATTTTTCAAACAGCAACCAAAAAAAACCCCAAAACAAACCCAAAAAACCCTCTTTAGAATTATTTTATGATTCCAAATTTCTTTTTGAAGTTCTTTAAAGCTCAAAAAGGTTTAGTTAAAACAATTTCTATGTTTTCAGGCAGTAAGATTTTAGCACACATTTTTAGGAAAGTGTGCTTTCCTAAATGTTCTTTTCTACTGAGATCAAGGTGGGGAGAAGTAGTGACAAAGACAGTATATGATGGGGAAAAGTATTTCATGCACCACTGTGAATTTACATAGAGCTGTAAAATGCCAAAAAGGATTCCACAAGGGCAAACAACCTCTTCATTCTTTAGAATCAGTCTTACAAAGTTGTGAATTTAGATCTTGATTTATTAAAGTGTTAAATTCATACTTGGACGCACATATGTTGCTCTTAGTGACATTGCAGGGGCTGGAGATGCACTTGAACTTTTACTTACAGGGAGATTTTTGTCCACCAAAGCAGCCGAGCCAGCACTGGCAAGAGCAGATCACCCATCATATCTGTTCTTTCTTTCAAAATCATCACTGTACCACAGTGCTAACGCACATCCAGCGAGCACAGATGAATGTATTCCCACAGGAATTTCTGTAGGAGCCTGAGCACCGGTTAGCTGGAGCTGCCTATGAATTTCTGTTCACTGGTGATGCTGATTCGTACTGAATAGGCACCTCAGAGCTCAGTTAAGATGGCAAGTGATGCCTTAAACTATGTCCAAGCCAAATGTGGTGACTTCTTTCATCAGTGGTGATGATGTAGCCCATAACACTGACCCCTCATGCTACCACCACCACTGCTGCTTTCACAGAGAAAATGACTCTCTGCATTATTACTATGATGTATATATATTACAAAACCCACTCAGATTCATCAATGACACTTCAACATATCTTTCATTTTGTCATTTAAATTCTACTCCTGATTTTTCTAAGTCCTTCTCTTGAAACTGGTTGTTCCCCGAGCCTGAACTCACACACACTAGAATCATAGAATTGTTAAGGTTGGAAAAGACCCTTAAGATCATCCATTAAATTCTCATGGAGTGGCTCAGTGAGTAACCCTGGTTCTGCCGTGGGCCAGGCCGATTCGTCAGCAAGATGCCAACGTGAGCTCTTCAGAGCAAACCCACAGGATGTTTTACTTGGGCTGCACAAGCAACCCCCTGCCCGAGTCCCAGCTGAGGGATGCGGTGCTCTGAGGAGAGGAGTAGCTGGTCAAGCAGCTTCTCACGCACACATCTTTCACAGGGAGCTCAGCCCAACTGCCTGCAAGAGAAATTACTGACTACAATACCACTGCTGACAACACTCTATTTATACTGCGATAAATACAAATCAAACAACACTTTTGATGTAAAAGCTTCCAATTGAGAATTTCACTTCCGTGCGAGTCTGCTTTCCATTTCCAACAGTGATATTAATTTCTAATTTTTCCTCCTGTCTCTGCAATTACTTTTTAAGCTCCTCTATTTCACATCATCAATCGCAGTTGTGAGACTGCAAGTCACCTAGATGCCATCTGTTGAAAAACAGAGTGATGGAAAGTCTGAATAATACACTGCGTCAGGGTTATAGATGCTACATTTTAACATACTCGGAGGCGTAAAGCTGGGGGAACAGATTAATAATTACTTTACCTGAAACTTAAATCAGCTGACCACAAGCTGAAGCTAGTTCTATAAATACTCTGATTTAGCCTGGACTAATTCAAACAGACCCAGTATGCAAATAAGCAGCACTCCAACAGCAAGATGTTTTCTCTGATATTCTTGCTTTAGCATGTCAATCTGAAACACTGATTGCTGTTCTCACACTTCTTTGGATGAAAGGACATAAACAGCTATGAAAACCAGTTCTTTAATATGCTACTCTTCAATTCAATTCAAACATACATTTATTGCAAAAAGAACAACATGAACTGAGAAAAAAAAATCAGAATGGAGAGCACCATAATGTAATAGCAAATGCAAAGCAATTTTCATTCCTGGATCCTGGAGGATTCGTGTACAGAGCAATTTCTCTACTATACAGCAAAAAGGGGATGAGGGGGAGGAGCACATATTTCCAGCAGAAGTTGAGGACAGCTTATGGGGAACTGCTTTTTAACTGAAATACTACATTTTTTGCAAGCCTTTAAAGACTACTGCTAATAATTTATATTTGGCATGATGGAGAGCATATACATATTACAGAGGACAAAAAAAAAAAAAAAAGTCCTAAATCTTACTGGCTTGGATTCTTTGACCTCAACAACTTTAGTCTGAAAACATTTGTTACACGATGAGAAGATTTGTGAGAATGCTAATAACGTTCTTAAAGGGTTAATGATGCCTAACTGATTGGCACTAAAAACTAGATTTCATTTGGTATAGTGACAGAGAAACTCTGCCACCAGGAGTATACGTTCGTGCCCACATTATTATAGGACAATTTAGGTCATCTTATTTTAAATTTCATGGCTCTGTAACATAGATGTAAATCAAAGTCAGTGAGGCAAATGATGATTTTTTTTCTGTAGTGAGGTTTTTATAGTCTTGATCTTGAAAATATGCTTTGGGCCCAAGCTGTCTATCAAAATCCTTTGAATTAGCCAAAGGAGTTTGTGTTGCTGCTACTGTGCAATTAGAATCAGAAAACAAAAGCAGAAAGCTTTCAGAACAAGACACATCTCATCATTTTTTAAATCTGGGCTATACTAACAATTGCCACTTTTAAAAGAGTAGAAATCATGAACTGTTCAGGTCTAGTACCACGAGAAGACGGAAACTGAAATGCCAGGCACACCTCAGAGACTTAAGCAAATACTGTCTGCTGTTATTGTGACTCGAACCACTGCAGAGAGATAGGCATGTTTACTTTGTGAACATATATGGGGGTATATGTGTGTACACCTGCACAGGTAATTTGTTATTGAAGAATTTCAACTATTAAATTGCGTGATTGTAGCATGCAGACTCAGTCCCAGACAAGCAATTCCTTACTTTAATAAACACACCATGAACTTGACGTATCATTTGTTTGCTTTTTTAGACCTGATTTATCTGTCACTTTCATTTCCAGATTTGATTTACTGATCAATTCCTTTTCAAGACTTGATGTATTGGTCATTTTCTTTTCAAAATTTGATTAAAGCACTTTGCAGAAGTCCTTTCAGATCTGTTTCTGAATATTACACCTACATCTAGTATGTATGTTTAAAATCTTAATTCCCAAACTTTCTTTATTAATAGTTCATCCCTTTCTAGGTTGAGCTAGTCCTTGTTATACACGAGTATAATCTGAATTAGATGAAACAAGCAATTACAGTGGACATAAAATACAGTAAGTGTAGTTTTACAATAAATTGCACTCCATGAAGCTTTAAAGAGAGTCTGGAGATTTATTAAAAAGCATTAACACAAAATAGGTAAAATTCTGAGTTCTAGCTTCAACATTTTTATGCTCTAGAATTATATTTGCTGCAAAGGCAAACAGAAGGGAATTCATGTTGAGCAGCTCCGATTGCACTGGGGATACTAGAGAGGGAATCTCAGTGTACGGTACAGGACTTCACTTGTCACAGTAAAAGGCACCAGGGCAAGTCTCTGGGGAAGCAGGACAGGCACAGGGTCCTGGGAAGGGGGTCTCTGGTCCCAGCTCTACACCTACCCAAGCCAGACCAAGGTGCAAGATCATCCTTTGAACAGGATGAAAATCTGATGGGGTTACAGACAGCACAATGAAAGCAAAAAAAGTAGGGAGGTGAGCCCTGACTCACCGGCCAAGCTCCAGGAATGGTAATTAAATTCTGCCTAGCTAAATTCTCTCTGCACCCTCACCAAGACAAGTGGTTTGTTATCCACTTCCCAATCTGCCCCAAGCTGTGGGCAGTGTTGTTTTATACAGCCAGACAGCTGCTCAGTTCCAGTGGTGCATGAAAGGAGCCGCATCCATCCATCTCTTATCTGCCTCACAGGGGTGTTTTGAGGGCTAATTAATAAATATTTGGAAAGATGAAAGGCACCCAGGAAGTTCAAGGCAGTATTATTTCACACTCACCTCTGAGCAGAGCTTTAGATAAACCCTATGACCTGGCAACTCAATTACATGATTACTTCTTCAGTAGCTCTCCAAAAGACAGAAAAAAGGGCCCCATCCTGGCCAAGGTGGAGCACCTCCCAGGACAAGCTGAGCACCAAAGCTCCCACTGAACCCCAGAGAAGTTGAGAGTGCTTCTTTTGTGGCAGGAGAGACTCAGCCACTCACAAAATGGAGTTGTCTTTGATGAAAATTCATTTGTGCTTTAAGAGCCCTATCCTGTGGTTTTGGCAACAGCTCAGGACAATCACCGTTGAAGTCAAAAGAAGTTTTTCCAATGGGTTTAGTGAGAGCTTGAAAGGAGAAACAGAAAGAGCAGCGTGCAGTGAGCAGAGGCTGGCTCAGAAGTCCTGACACAGTTTCCCTCTATCTCCACAACTAGCCCTGAGAGTAAGCAGTGTGCAGAGACAGAGAAACACAGAGGAGATGCCAGGGTCAGAGCCAAGGATGTACATCCCCAACACTGGCCCTGCAAAATTAACCAAACAGTAATAATAAAAATGGCAGTAAGGAGAACAAAACTGGGAGTTACAACACCTTGCTGTTCATCAAGCACCAGCAGAGATGCTCTGACAAGGCCACAGGACCATGAGGATGTAAAGTTATTGCCAAGGCCAAGAGATGCTTGGCCTGGAGGAGAGCTCAGAGTTTCTGACTGTATGATTTAGGGAGACTTCTCTCCTGATGAGAAACCTCTCAGAGGCCATTTCACAGGGATAGTTTGGGCTCCTGGAATTCAAAAGAACTTCCTTAAAACGTTCTGTCCTCAGTGCTGCCTGGATAGCCCCAGAGGGAGCAGTATTGCTGTTCTCATAGTGGTTTATGTCCCTCCCGGTGATGGGGTCCTTCACCATGCTGGCTGCAGACCACTAGCAGTCAGTGCTGCCCAGGAAGTGTCCTACAAAGATGCATCTGTGCACTGCCTTCATATACACACCTCTTGGATGTCATAAGCCTCAGTGTGATGACAATGGCTGCAAGCAAAGGATTCACCCAAAGTCCACTAAACTCTGGAAAAGATGGATTCAGGAGGAACCCCTACACCCAAACACTCTCACCTCTTTTCACAAGCAACATACCCCAGAAAGCCGCATCTTGGCTAGATGATTCATCTGCCTCCTCCATTGACTGAGTGCAGCATCACTTTATGTGCACAACAAGAAAGCAGAGAAAGCTTTTTAAAGTTATGCCTCCCATATCCAAGTCTTTAAACTACAAAGGCACCAATATAGACAGCAACTGCAAAAAATATCTAGGGATGGACTAAACACTACTGTATCTTTTGTCATTCAAAATCTCATAGGGCTCTTTTTCTTTTTAATATGGTGACACAATTACAACATTGCTCATCCTTTAGAGAAAACAGAGATTTCAGAATTTCTCAATGAATCTATGTACTCGAGTATCTAGCAGAGGTCACAGAAGTATGCAAAGAATTTCTCAGCCCTTTTCTAGAAGAACTAGCTACAGACAAGTTGTCTGCTTCCCACAGCCAGGTACCTTGAATTTGGTGAGACCTAATTACTCTTTACCATAAACTAGAGCAGCCCATTTCCTGGCCCCATAAAGACATGAGAAAGGGCAAACCACTCCCTCCAGAGATCTTGAACCTGAGAACTCAGAAGACACCATAAGATACAAGGCATACCTACATCTCAGAAGGTGGAGACCATAACCATATGTGTGAGAGCAGGAAGGCCTCAAAGAGGGTACAGTTTGAGCAGCAAAGGCCTCTGGACTTTCACTGACCTTTTTGTTTTTATATCTCTGAAATGATCTAAGCTAAACTTCACGTGCATCCAGTAGTGACTTCCTGTCCCCAACCACTCCAAAAGTCAACGCTACGCTGTCCAAGACAAACCACCCTCTTAAGAGAAGATAGGAAAAGACTTTTGCCCCAAGTGATTAACATCCAGCCCCCTCTTACTTTCCCAGCAGAGCTTTCCCCTCTCTTTTCCACTCTGCCAGCATTTCCCACGCAGCCCAAATCCACATGTGAATACTTCACGCAGCAGGGAGCCAATTCTCACACCGCTGAACGCCAAACCCTCCAGAGCACTTAAAACAAACACAGTGCAGTTTGCATCCTGCACTTGTTCAAATGTAAAATGGATGTACTACCTTGTTTTTCAGCTGCTGGCTCCTCTCTGAGACGTTTCAAGACAAACAGGTTGAGCGTGGGTACAATGTGGAAGTGGTTTCAATGAGGTTTTATACAACCTAGTTCCCACCACGGCTCAGAGAGCATCCGAGTATCCTCTGCTTCAGAGATGTTTGCTGGTGGTATGGGTGGCTTGGACAGAAGACAGGGATGTCATTTGCGCTGACTGGGCTTCCAAGAAGCAGCTCACCACTTACTCTGCAGCAGCTTATTGTGCTTCCAGCAACAAAATACAGCACCAGAGCCATCAACTGTCACTGCTCCCTTGTCAATGGAGCTCTGAACGTGCTGCCAGAGGAAACTAGAAAATTACCCTTTCCAAAAATGGACAAGATTCAGAGTATTTTCAAAAGCAAACAAACAGAAAAACAACCCTCAACAACAAAAAAACCCCCACAACACATACCCCTCCCCCCCAAATCCAGATTACATCTATTGGTTCCCGCTCTGTTCACCTATCACTGTACACAGGGCATTTACATCGAGAGGAAAACAAGGAACAGATGCTGGGTGATTGAAAAACTTGAGCCTTCCATTGTTTTATCGGCTTGTCACCACAGAGAAATTTGCTTTAATTTACTTTAAGAGTAAATGACTTGATCTTCATAAAACTGGTGGCAAGTCACAGTTCTTAATGAGGATGTTAAACAAGGATTCTGTTTAACAACCGGAGGCACCAATTCCAAACGCAGTGCCTATTTGAACAGACACATCTATCTTCCCTTTTGAAACATGCTGGTTTATTTTCAAGATGTTCAACATGCCCAGAAAAAAAAAAAAAAAAAAAAGCCTTTGAGCCCTTGACAGCCTGTGCAAAAGCTTTAGGGTTATTTTCCCCCTTCCTGATACTTGATTGTACCAAGTAATTATATTTTATTTTTTTAAGGAAGTAATTCATATCTAAATAGAGACCTTTTGAACCCTCTGGGCTTCAAGGCAGTCTACAGTGTAACTTGAGGAAAAGTGAAAGAGAAAAAAAAAAAAAAAAAGCCAGGGACTTAAAAATCAGCCAAAGACACTCAACATTTTGAGAGTAAGCTACCAGCTAGTACCAGTCCTAGCTACACACCTTGATTTTTTGAGAGGCTGAATTCAGTTTCCCAGACCCAAACACTAATAATGCCAGTCTAGATCAATCACCACTTTGATGACTGCAAATGGGCATGGTGTTACCAGGGTGCTGGAAAGAGAAAGACCTTCCAACAGCCTCACAACCTTCATGGGGGATCACTTCCCACAGTGGTCATTAAGAATACACTCATGCAAAGAAGTATGTGGGGCCAGAGGTCTTCAGGGATGAGAGATGAAGATATGTCCTTCACAAAGAGATAATGCAGGGTTTTCAGAGGCTAGAGAAGAGACTCTCACTTTTATCACCTTCACAGGTCCTCCCTAGAAAAGAAAAGGTTTCTCTGGAGCTCTTAATCCAAAAGTTTTCTTCCCAGAGTTTGGCTGTTAACAGGCTTCAGTTGAACTCTGGACTAATGCATGATCTGTTTCCAGTCTTTCTTTACACTACAAAATTCATACAACTATGCAAGAAATTTCACCTGCACCTCTTTTAGAAGCAATCTGCAGCTTACAACTTTACTTGTGCTTTTACTCAGCCTGGGATTCAGATGAGTTTGCTACCAACTAAAATTACCACACCCTGCCTCAGTCCCAAATTTTACGCAGAAAACCTGGAAGAAGACAAAGCAACGATAGTCCAAGAGATACCAAGATGCTCAAGAGCTCTCTGCTGCTGCCAGAGCAGCTAGCACTGCTCCAGAGGCCATGGTGATGGGCAGAAGCATTGGGTAAGGGACAAGAAAGAAGCACAGCTGGGAGCTCCCCTGGCACCAACACACCCTGCTATTGCCCTGCAGTGGTATCCCTCACAGGTGGGAGAAGTGTAGCCCAAATGGACATCCACCTTCTTGGGTATAAGATCTCTTCTCACATCACACCCTCCAAAGGTCAGGTGCTTTCACAAGAGCATCCCTTGCCACCACTCTGGCAGGACACACGTGAAGCACTTCAGCACAGAGGTGTGATGCCCTGTCATGTGTCTTCACAGAACGAGGGAAGGGAGAAGAAAGAAACAACCCAGCTCTGTCCAAAGTGAGAGGAGCTCGGGCAGCAGGTAATGCCCACAGAGCCAAGAGATCCTGCCCGAACCCAGTGCTCGCTCAAGCTCTGGCTCAGCACAGTATCAGCACCAACACCGGAGGACCAATTTCCCTGTGATTCAGAGGAAATGGCTCTAATTAGTCACAACTGCTTCTTCCCGCAGCTCCCTGGAACTGTCTCATCCAGGCACAGACAAGCCCTCAGCAAACTTGGGTAGCCTGAGAAAAGCTGAGCCGGGAGGTGTTAATGGCTTTGAATATAAGGCAGTTAGCTTAATTGGGTTGTCCATCCTTGATATTTGAAAAGTCCCTTTTAAATATTACAACTTCTTTTTTTTTTAAACAACTGAGTTATTATTTTCTCCTGAACTCCATTTCCTCTTTAATGCTGATGTTCAGTTTCTTCTGTAAATTGACTGATGGTAAAACTATTCCAATAATATCCCATCCTCCTGAACAACTTATTTCCTTTTGGTGCAGTTTCAAACAGATAGAGCCATAACGGCCAAAATAAATTTTATCCCAGAAAGCTCAAAGTTAAGTTTAACTTATAAACCTTTTTTAAGAGAGACAAAATCATGCCAGCCTTATCACCATGACAGACACAGTTGTTTAGATTTATTATGCAATTGTAATCAGGCTATACAATAAATTCACTATAGTAATTCATTAATCACTTTGCAAAGAAAAATGAACTAGTGAAAGGAAGACAATACATTTTTCTCTCTCTCCTTTCTCATGGTAAGGACGTGTCCCTGACTCCATTCTTTAGAGAAGGAAGCATATATATTTTTAGTTCTGCTGCTACATCTCTGATTTGAGCCAAAGGCTCAGCAAGACCACTCTCATTTTGCTTCCCATACAACTGGGCTCCACGATTATTTCTCAATGAGATCTTCCTTTAGAGCTAAAAAATACTTAGACCAAAATGTCTGTTTGACTTGTTAGCTGCTGCTCCTGATTCTGCACACACTTATTACGTACAGAATGTTTATACTCTTGGATGACACAACATTTTAAACTAAGATGGATCACCGAGGGGAGAGAGATTTCCAAAGAGGCTTGATAAGGAAGGGGATGCTATACAAGGCAAAACAGAGGTGGAACCTCAGGAGAAGCAAAAGAGATGGTATCATGGGTATCTGTATCACAAAGGGACATCTTCATCTTCCTCTCACAAATTTATATTGCAAATATGAATACCTCAGTCATAACCCTCCTTCAGGGAAAAACTTCATCTGTTATTAGTAGAAACTGCCACGTCCTGTCTCCAGAACCGGTACGTGGTCTGTAGGAGTGAGGTAGCAGTGTGTGTGACTGCCATACTGTTAGCACCTCTGAACAAAGATTGTGGTTAAGACTTAAATCAAAAAGCCAAAATCCTGCAAAACCTAAAACCACCTCCGGGAGCTGCTCCCTGGTACTCTGCTGTGCCGATTAATCCCCGTGCGATTAATCCGTACCGCACATTGGGGAACAAAAGTCCTTGGGGAAAATTTTCTTCTGAGTAAATACTTTTGTTTTTCTCCAGGACATCTCCCCACCAACCTCCCAGGCAAGACACTGGAAGACAATGAGAAAAGTAGAATTAGATGGTTCTGTTTCCCCTCATTTTTTTTTAAGGAGCAAAGCTAAACTCCACTGAAAAAGCACTAATGTCTTCTCCAACTATTTTTAAAAAAGCAACTTAAAGCCATCTGTGCAGATGGCTGAAAAATCCTCTTTGGTCCACCTTTTTTTGTGGCATTTTGGGGAAAACTTCCTTCAGTCACAAAGGAAAAGCTGAATTTACCCAAATCTACACTGAAGCTGGAAGGTTTTGAAGCACTGGAGCCGACCAGCAACACCGTGGGAGGGAAGGGAGTGTGACGATGGCTGTAGCTGCTTGGCTGCTATTGAGAGTAATGAAACTCAGGTGACAAAATCTGCACACAGCACCTTGATGATACACCCCAAGGTGTTACCTACAACCCCTCAGACAGCATCCTATCTCTCATTCTTACTTTTATATATGAAATTAGAAAATGTTAAAACGCCTTTCCTGAAGTCTGTCAGTAAACCCTGGCTGGATATTGCACTACAGTATTCCTGTCACAAGGGTAAATTCCCAGGGAGGCTGCAGTCAATATTCCCAGGGAAAGAAATCCCCCCCTACCCTCCATCCTGCAGAAGAGAAATTATCAGGGTAAGAATTAAATTATTCCTCCCTCAGACGCTGTAAAGCCTCCAGGCAGCATCCTTGCAGTCCTTTTCAACACAGGTAAATTGAATTCCAGCAAGTTTACTGTATGTGGACTCTTCAGAGGAGATATTAAATAACAAAGTCATGACCATAACCTATGAAGAAAGACTGGAAAACCTGGAGTTGTTTAGTCTAGAGAAAAGGAGGCTGCAGCAAGCCATAACAACTGCCTTCAAATATGCAAAGGGTCAGCGCAAAGATTGGGCTGTCCTCGGCATCTGCGGCAACCGGGACATGAGGGACCTGTGCCGCGGGTTAGACAAGGAGAAACGCTTTTGAGAAGGGATGGTGGTGAAGGTCTGCCAGGGAGGCTCCAGGGAAGTGTCACTCTCTCCATGGGGGGTGTTTAATGACAGGTTATGCAAATAACTGTCAGGGATAACGCTAGTCTGTCTGACCCTGCCTCGTGGCACAGGAATGGTTTACATCACTCCTGAGATTTTCTGCAACCCTATTTCATTTATGATTGTATACAGCGGAGGCCCCAAGGGTGATTTTCCCCACTGCCCAAGTTTTCCCATATCTATTCAGTGCTGGTGCATCAGTTCTTCCCACCACCCAATTACTTGATTTGGGAGGTGCTCACAAAATTAAAACCACTGGTGTGTGCAGGACAGTTCGGCTCTGGCATGGGCTCAGCTCTGTTACCTAATTCTTGTGGAAATAAATAAGCAAATGGGAAGGTGGTTGGAGTAAGAATGGAAGAATTTGTGCCAAAGTTTGGGGATTGCTTTGAGACAAATTGTGCTAAAAATGTGTAAATACTTCTAAACTTTCAGCCTGACAGCTTCAAGGGTATGCAGTTTGAGGGAAAGTCTGAACAGGGCACGCTGCTTGGCATCCCCTGCACCCAGATGGGCTTTTCTTGGGGAGGACAGGATGGGCATGGGACAGGCCAGCAGTGAATCCAGGTCTTTTAACGGCTCAGCCCCTGAGCTGTGCAGATGTGGAAGCTGTGAGATGATGGCTACATCCTTGTGACTGGGAAGATGCAGGACTGCCCCATGGATGCTTCTGGGAGCAATCCTGTTGGTAGCAAAAAACTCCTTTCCCCTTGCCACCAGCAGCCACGAGCATCATGGGAGGGATTGAGCTCTGGCAGCTTGAAACACTGGCACTACTGGAGGGAAAACTTTGCAAAAGCCAGCTCCTAAATGCACTCAAGTCTGCAAAGCCTTCCAAAACCAGAAATGTGGGACACTGCCTTGGGATGCGCTACCAAGGAGAAGTGAGCCTCCAGATGTGCGGCAGTGGCAATGCATGCCCCAACATGCAGTTTACTGGGGGGGGGGG
>VXBZ01011350.1:110570-121921 GCA_013399135.1 Heliornis fulica | reverse complement strand
CGGGGAAGAACCAGCTTTTTCAGGCTGGTTCTTGCTTGCTTGAATTAAATTCAAATTCTAAATGTATAAAGTTTCAGTAACTGAAAAAAAATCCATTAAAGAAAATTGTAAAAATAAGTGGAAAAAAGTCAACCACCGTCCCTTCCATTCTAGCCTCCACGGTTTCATTTCTTACAAACTTTTGACTGCCATATACACTGTGGAGAACCATAATCTAAACCTCTCCAATGCATTCTCTCACCAAATTATAAGGTATTTATTTGGCAAATTAAATGAGTTTTCTTGATTGCAAACTGGGAAAACTAAAAGCATATAAGAAATTGTAAGAAATGCTTAAATGGATGATATGTCAATAAATAATCCTTGCACTTAATCTGAAAACCATTAAGTATTTACAGTGATGACTGATTTAACACTGCCCATTTAGTTTACCTGTGATAAGGGGTTATTTAAACTCAAGATTTTATATTAAGTATGAGCCAAACTAAAAACTTCATTTGGAAATAACTGCAAAACTTGAGGATTTTTTTTTTCCTTTTAAGAAAAGATTTAATTAAAAACACAAGATGAAATAAATATTTTAGGCAACCAGCAACAAAATGGGAAAATACCATGTGTTTGGAGTTTTAGTGCCCTCTGAGTGCTGGAATTTATTTGCAGCAAGCAGAAAATAGACAGCAAGCATAAAAATTCAGCAGATTCCCGCTAGTAAAATTATTTATCAAGCTAACAAGGGAGGAACCCTTCTAGTAGCAACAAGCCAGCAAGGAAAAGACGTGCCTTTATATTTTACCTTTGGGTTAGCACACCAGTAAAAATGCCAACTGACAAGCACTTCACATAAACATTTCTTTCTAAATGAGCTGCCTTGTTAGAAAAAAAAAAAATCTAAGCAAAGGAACACTACAGTCAACAGACAGAAAAACCCAGGATGAATCTTACATTGCTTCATATTACCGAAAAATATAAATAAAGATATAAAAATAATGTGGATGCATAAGTGACTTAAATAAATTAACACTTCCTTTTGTATTTAAAATAACTACTTGGGCTATAAATCTATCTAAGCTTCAGTTACACGAAGAAAGGATACATCCCAGTTATCTATTATTTAGATCTTTCTTACCTCTGGAACTAAACATATACACACAAGAAAAAAAACCCCTGTGTGTGTATACACATTCTCTGTGCTGTTGTCAGCTGTGCTACTCAAGCCCCATTGCAATATTTATCGTATATTTATTTTATGACCGAAACCCTGAAGTCAGTTTTACAGTTTAGTTTAACGATACCAAACTTTGATTATAAATTATAAGTGGCTTTATTGCAGCCTGAAGAAGCAAAAAATAAAAAAATAAATAAAAAAATTGGAGACACTCGATTGCCTGATCCCAATTAAATTTTAAAGAAATAGTAAAGCGACAGACATGGGCTGAATAGCAGAGCTCGGAGGAGAACCACAAATTACTCCTGCCGACGTACAGCAGGACTATACCCTTCGAGCACTTCTTTGCTAGAATGAGCATTTGACAATTGTCAGCAAGCTTTAAAATAAAACCAAACTAAACAAAAGAAAACAACAAAATACATAAAAATCCCAAGGATCTTTCTCAACCATTATTATTTTCATTGCAGGAAAAAAAAAAAACTGTGGGAGGATAGGGGCAAAACCAGACTCAGCATTTCAGCGGATTCTGTAACTCGGGAAGTAAAACCTGACACAGTTGTTGACAAGGAGGGAAAAAAAAAAAGGAAAGTTTTACACTAAACTGAGCAGTCAGAGGGATGCATAGGTTGGAGCAGCGTTTCCGACTGGTCGCAGGTGATTTTCTGGCCAGAACTACATGCCAGACTCCGCATTGCTCACTCAGAACTCCAAAGGCAGGCAAGAAAGACAGGAAAAGGTAGGAAAAAAAAAAAAACTTGAAAAAAATTATCTTTTTGAGCTTTTTCTCCCCTCAAAGCCCAGCATTTGTCTCGCCTCTGCAGCGGCTCACAATGTAGAGAGAGAATGCAGCATCTCCCACTCCTTGTACCAGCACCCCAGGCTGCTGCTCCAGCCAACCCCGTGCATTGCTGGGGCTGGGGGAGAAAGTCTCCAGCTCCAAAATTTCCACCCAAGGGCCCAATCCTGCATTCTTCTCACACCCAAAGACTCCTGCAAAAACAATGGGAGTTTTGGGTGTGCGAGAAATGCCGAAGTGAGCTGGCGTTTGTTAACTGCTGATGGATTACATTAATATGAATGTTTGTCTGTAGGGGACAAACACTTTTGAGAAGCGAGAGCAACATTATGGGCAAAACATCAGCAATAATAACAAAAAAGGGTAGGGAGAAACATCACTGATGTAAACCATGAAATAAATAATATATGTCAACTTTTATGTTTCGTGCCTTTGATCTGAGTACGGCTGACATTAAGTCCATGAATTGATACCTTTTTAGCTGAGAAGACACAAGACGTCAAGTTCTATTTTTTAGCACAAGGCCAACACATAAAAACAAAGGTAAAAGAGTTGAAGTGAGTGTAACAGAAAGCAGATATTACCTCTTGTTGTCGGGAAAGGAAACGATGGGAGCTGAGCAGTTAATATAACACCGTCTTCCCTTTGCCATTCTCTCATTAGAATATAATTTGGGTCCAAGTGATATGGAAAGAGGTTGTTACTGAGCACAGCAAGGGAGAAGTCAGTAAGAATGAGCTCTACCAGATGTAGACACACATGTACTCCTCGCTCCCTCTCTGCCTCTCGCTTTAATTCCATCGTAAAGCTGTTTGAAAGCGGAGGCAGTTCGGAAACACATGTAAGAGCATCCATTGAAAAGCATTACATTAAAACTCCATCAGCCCTCCCAGGTGATACAGGGGCAAGCTGGAGCACCACCACAGAGCGTAGGGAAGCTGCTCTGGCCTTGGCAGGACCGAGAAAAAAAACTCACCTTTGCTTTACTTTCTTGCTTGCTTTTTACTATCACCATCCCTCTGGCATGGGTCTGAGCCTGGAGCCTCTCCACCAGCTCCCCCATAGGAGCTTCTTCCCAGGTAATCAGAAGCAGAATTTGTCCCTCTCTGTCTATGCTGGAATTGAAATTAGGTAAGTGGGTTGTTCCCATCCACACTTACAGGCGTTCCTGTCTAAAACCACAGCCAGAACATTGCAGGCACAGAGGGAAACGCCACACATGATTTTCTGCTCTTCAAAACACACAGCCCTCCCAAGGGAAACAAATCTTCCATGGGCCCAGACACACCACAGAACACCCATGTCCTCCACAGCCTATCCTTGTTAGTCATTTATACTCCTTCACACCCTCTTTCCTCAATTTAGATTATCCTTAATGTCCATGACTTCCACCTGTGGAAGGGCCTGGGACATCAATAACCCAGCATTAGGTCTCTGCCCAACATCAAACCCAGTATTTAATTGCCTAGCAGTGGTAACAAAAGCTCTCTTTATTTTCATTAACTTTGAGGGAACAAGGTTCCCCACCATCAGAGCATGTTTAAATAATTACACAACACAGCTTAACATGCCTGGGAACACAAAAAAGAGGGGGAGTGGGGAGAGGAGAAAGAGAAGGCGCACGCTCAGCCGTACTTCCCAATTTAAACTAGGAATGACCTCGGGGTCAATTTTTCAGAGTATCTCAGATCAATTCAATTCTCACCTCCGCTTCCTACCTGCTAGCAAATAAACTCACTGTGCCTTCCAATAGACAGAAATGACTAAAAGGAAATCGCATTTAGCTGCATCTGAATAACCATGGTTATTAGATGATGCGTGCAGAGGAAAAATTACCATTTCCCTTCTCCTCCTTGTGATTGTCATTCTCACCTCACTGGTGATTAAGATGTAGGATGCTCTCGCAGATTGTTAATTAGGTGTTAATATCTGCAAGGGGCCACAGCAAGCTCCTACACCTGAGGTCATTTCTCAGAAGTCGGGCTGTCTCCGGTGACAGTACCTGTAATTCCCATAGCTAGTTTGATTCCCACTCAACAGCTGGAGCTAGTGTTTCTTTCATGTCTGGTTTCATTTCCTATCTGAAATTATATGAGTGCTAATATCTTTATTATCTATCCCATAGAAGTGCGGTGCCGGAGCATGGCACAGCATGTTGTTCATAAGATTTCTTTTTCTTTCTTTTATTATTTTTATTTTTTTTTTCCCATGGCATTTTCAAAACATTTCAAGCAAAAACCTTTATGGTTAGCAAATTTACAGCTGAGGACTCCATTATGGATCGGGAGGGGTAGAAGGCAGGAGGGAAACAATAATGATTTCGGGATGGAGGAAAAGAAAAGCTCCACAACTGCTGAATGATATAATGGCTCAAACCTTGGGAAATAAAGGTAACGGCAGGAAGGGGAGGAATTACAAGGACGGTGTGACCTCTAAATGTCTTGCAGGTGCACAAGAGTTATTCCATATCTGTGTGGGTATATATAGGTATTAAGGGTAGACTGTGTTTAAGAGAGAGAGGGGGCACATAACTGAGCTGTGATTTTGCTTACATTTTGACTCATTCAAAATCCAGGTAAAGCTAAATTATGTGTAATTCAGAAAATTGCCAGCCCCCAAAGGACCCACTCTCTGCACCGGTGTGCTCAGGAGCCTCAATTCTCATCCCCACAGAAATGGTTCATGGGACTTGGCCAACACCGATGTTCTCATCCTGGGGTATGACCTCAGGTAAATGACAAGTACTTCAATACATCAGCTCTCACTAAAGGACTTCAAGGAGCATTACAGCTATTTTTTAACTCCCATGAAAGCCTAGAAGGTACGAATGAATTATCTAGGTTTGTAACTGTGTAAACTGAGATATAAAGAGATCAACGGTAACAGACCTTTAGAAGAAACCCAAGATAACAAGTTTAAAGTGCTTCGGTATTTTGCTGAATCTAGAATCAAATAACTGGGTCAAAGTCTCACAAGTGAGTCAGACTGTAACTCCCAACTCCCGGTTTCTTCACTCTCTAAACATTGGGACTATATGTGGAAGCCTGAGAAGTAATTTTATGTGTGGGATGTTAAATCAGTACTTTTCCTGTCTCATCAATCTCCTGTATTTTGGTACAGTGTGAATCATTTGGTAAGTGGCACAAATTAGAAAACCCAGAAGTGATGTTAAAAATATTTCTTTTTTTTTTCTTTTTGCATTTAACTTAAAATCCTCTAGTAGAACTAAACAATAGCAAAAGCCACATCACTGGAAAATATTTCAGAGCTTATTCTAAACACAGGGACAACTATGAAATTGACTTTGCTGAGAATTTAGGGGAATAAAAGCTGTCATGTAAGACACGTACTTTCTCCTTGCTCATAAAGACTCAAGGTGCTTTCATACTTCAAACTCATAGGAATGAGCTAGAAAGGAATTTGAGACACAGTGAAGTTGAGTGTTTTTTAAATACTAGAAAACATTATTTTCCTTATGTTAAATGACTCATAAATTTTATGAAATATATTTTGGAAGAAGAAAGGAAGGGAGAGAGGTTACTATCAATTATTTTTTTTAATCAAGAATAACATATTGCAACCCATTAGAAATAAAAGATTCTCATTTAGACTTACTACAGCACATCTGCTTGAAAAATACATACAAGACTCCCATTGACTGCAGTGGGAACCTTGCCAATAATATTTCATGGACGTTATCTTGGTATCAGCTTCGGAAAATAAAGATATTTTACAAGCAGTGCTAATCCAACACTGGGAAGTTAAAAATAACTCACTCATATGCAAAGAAATGCGATTGTTTTTACAGTTCTTAGCTTTAATTTTTGATATTATCAGACATATAGTAGGAGAATAAAACAGGCGATAAGTCTAGTTTACAGTGAAGTCGAGTGCTTTGTCATCGCAGGCCATTGCCATGAAAAGAAAAATTATGTCACAAACAACAGCCTGGCTTGATTGCACATCAAAAATAACACTTGAGCAGTATGAGGATGCAAAAAGTCTTGCACAAAACACAATTCTCTTTTAAAAATGCACGTGCGAAGGCAGGAGTAGCAGCGAAAAGTAAGTAAATGTTATCTTTAAGAGGGCCAAGACTTCCTCTGTGTGAAAGGTCTTAGAGGTAAACTGGTAAAGGGCCAGAAAATATATTTCTGTTCTTTACTGCTCCTTATTCTCCCCTTAGTTTTAGGGCTCATCCATATGGGGAAATTAGGCGTTAAACCAGGCTGCAGTGCCATCCATTCCCTGGATGGACACTCCTACTCCAGTTAAGAGTGGCCTTTCCTGGTTAATTTATTTTGAAAGCAGCTTAAGCTATGGAGAGGGGGCAACAGAATCCACCCTTAATCCACCTGAATAAGAACATCCATCCAGGGAATTCACAGCACAGCTACCAAAGTACGAGTTCAGATCTTGCTTTTTTTAGTCCAAGCTGCCCTGCAGACATTTCCATTGCCGTCTAGGCCTCAGTAACTCAGCAGTGATTTACCAACAGCTGCAGTGAGGGCCAGGAGCCCACCCAGGACCCTTCCTCTCACCTGAGATGTAGGTGAGATGCAGTTCTGATCCTGGGGTCCAACATGGCTGATTCCTGCCCTTGGAGGTCTACAAAAGTTCTTTGGAGCCTCTTTGAAAACTCAAAATGTTAGGTGTTACACACAGTGATAAAACCCACTAGATTCCTTTTCTCACACTTCATTTTTAGGAGAAAGCCTGGCTGCAGTTTTTTTATGTCAGAACCTAATTCTACTTTTCAATATCACTGTGCTGCTCAAGAATTAAATACAAGGATATGTTGTTGCTGTTGGTTTCATGGTGATGGAGGATGGAAAAGCCCTTCTGCACCAAACAAAAAGCACTGAGGCAGGATGAAGTGTACCTGAGGTCTATGTAGGCATTGTGAGGGATGTTCACCAGAGCTGTGTGGAGATGGAATAGGCCAAGACACGGCCTTTGGAAAATAGCAGTTGCCTTGTAAAGTACCACAAAGTGCCCTTGGTGATATTTTATGGAACAGTAACTGATTTTGTTACTGCTATAACCGTATATCAAAAACACAAATTCCATCCTGCAGTGGTTGCTTAGAAAACTCCCAGCAAGCCATGCATGGAGACACACCACCAACCCAGCATCGTGAACCCTGCTGCCATTTGACCCATGAGAGACATTATGGTGAGAACCTCTTAACCAGCAACCACCAAATATCCCAGTCACACTCATAAAACAAATTGCCTCGAAATGCTAAAAGGATGCCAGAAATAACAGAATTCCTTCAAAGGAGTCAAGTTAGACCACAGAGACTACTGCCCACTGCTCTGAATGTACAGTCTGAAACTCCCCCAACCAATCCACCTCCATGAATATCAAGTAAGTGCACCTCCAGAGAGTGTGGAGTACTGGACTTTTCATATCTAAGCTTATTATTCCTAATATCACAGAGACACTTCCCTGAATTGTCCTCCTTCCCAAATTCCCCATCTGACCAGATGTCTTTCTGTCTCTTGCTTTCTCCTGTCAATCATGTTCACAGCTGAAATTTGATTTCTCTCCCAATAGTAACCTTAGATGAAATATTACCATAGGGGTCAGAACTGTCTGAACCTTGCCATAAAAGTTCGTTAACTCTTCTGAGACCCAAGAGCTATTTGCTTAAAAGTAACAGAGTTTGCTACCTTTTTTTTAGAAAACTTTTTTTCCCCCTATAATATGTGAAAGCATAACCACAAAATATTGGAAAGAAGGTGCAAGGAATTGTCCTTCAGAGAAGCAAGCTAAGAAAGTCCTGGGATCACAAACGTCCATCAGGGAAAAAGCTTTTATTGTTTAACTATGTGTATAAAAAGAATGTATATCACTTATTTATATAAATCTAATGGTCACATCTATAAATTACAGGAACCAGAAAGGTTTTCCTATGGGAGTATTGAAATCAGAACCGTTATGCTAAGAACAAGGTGATGGGATAAGTGCTGTACCTTTGCAATGAAAATAAGTACTTAATGTATTTACTTCAGCTTAATCATGACTGGTCTCTGTTCTTGCAAAAAACACATTGCTCTTTCAGCCCTCTCAAAAAAAAACCCAAAAAGGGTCTGATTTGCCCCTTCATCTGCAGTGTCAGAGCACAACAGGGCGGGGGAGAAAGCATTGCACATTGGGATGCAATGTTGGGTGCTCCTCAGGACAGCAAGAGGAGCATCAGGCTCAGAAAGAACCTGCTTTGGTGAAACCTGAGAAACCTACTCCTGCCTTTAACATACAGACTCCAAAGCACTGATTACATCTTCCCCACCCACACTCCAATTTTTAATAAAAATTTTGAAAATCTTAATTCTATAAGATGATAGAATACCAACTGTTTTATAATAATAGCACGTGACTGTCAATCAAAGCACGGTAGGCTGGAGGGCAGCCTGTGCTCTTAACTGAAATAGGTGGTTTCGTAACAAAATTCACACAGGATTCTCTGACATTTCAACCTTGGCTCATTTAAACCACTTAGTATTTTTTATAGTGGAGGTCAATAAAAATCAGATTCCACAGAAAAAAATCAAGTGACTGTTTCTGTCTAACAGGGGAAGGGACTGAATGTGT
The DNA here is from genome assembly GCA_013399135.1 of Heliornis fulica. Lineage (NCBI taxonomy): Eukaryota > Metazoa > Chordata > Aves > Gruiformes > Heliornithidae > Heliornis > Heliornis fulica. Next base: position 113,360 of record VXBZ01011350.1, on the reverse strand, counting down.
AATTCCCCCATTTTCAGTAGCAGCGTATTTTTACGGTCAGTGTTGACAGACTGCATGAACACGAATTTCCAGAGGAAAGCAGTGCTGTGAATTAAACTCTGTTGTAATTTGTAAGCACAGAAGTCATCTAACACAGCCTCATGATTTTCATTAAGATCTGAGAGAGATCTTCAGAAGGCCCATCCTTAATCCCTGTAAGTGATGTCTGAATGCCAGCATTTGAAGAAAAAGAAAGAAAACATTTGCAAAGGATTATATACGAGTTGTGGGACGAGGGAGAGCTGCCTGGCTGCCAAAGTACAAAGCCCCATCACTGCAAATGGCTCTTGTAAGCACCTGAAAGTCAGCCTCACCCCAAAGCCCAGGAAACTGCACCACACACTGTCACCGACTCCCCGGGGTTGGACCAAAAAGCATCGCCTTAGCAGCAGGAAACAGAGCAGCGAAATCACCACCCCTGCTGAAATACGTCAAATTGCTAATGAAAATGAAAACGTACCTTTTTTTTTATTTGACCTCAGGTAACAGGGACTTTCACATCACCGTTGTAGATGATTCTCTCGGGTACCTAATTTAGTAAATATATTAAAATAATCCATTATTAAAAGGATTTTTTTAGCATTGTAAAACACGTCTGTTGTGCCATTATGGTACAGAATAGGACCCTTTTTATTCACATCCTAAATTATAATTAGAAAGTCTCTTGTGCTGTTTAATAACCGTGAGTGAGTGAAGAAGAAATTAACAGTTTGGAGCGAAACGTTTCTAGCTTCCACACCTAGTCTTCACTTCACATTAATAACAGGAGACTCTTATTGACAAATTACTTTAAAAACACATATTTACCCTCACCAGTGAATATCAGCTTCTAAGACCTGAAAGCATGTAGCTTTCTGTATTTCTTTCTTAATGATCGTTATTAGCTGCACTAATGTAATTGGCAAAATAATAATCAATTTTTGTACACACTCCATTATTTTCCAGACAGTAGTTTAATAACAAAAGCAGAGCTGTCGTTTCTCCCTGCGGTTACTCACACTGTACAAATTCATCCTGTCAACACATATTTAAAATCTAATTTAAAAAAATAAATCACAATCAACACAGAGTGAATCTTTGTACAATAAGTGAGATCAGTCCACGAGTCAATCCACGTTTTCTTAAGTAGGGATATTTTGGTGTGTCCCTTACAGTTGACTTTCTCTCCCGGAGTGTGCGTGCACGGGCACATACATCTATTTTCTGTAAACCGCCTGCAGGAATGCCTCAGCTCCATCTATTTATTGTAACAGGACAGCATAATCAGAGCAAGGATAAACCTTGAGTTATCAGTTTGAATTAAAAAAAAAAAAGGAATAAAATAAAAGGAAAAAAAAAGGCAAGACAAACTACTGGCATTTTGTCAGAATTTTGATTCTTTGGAAAAATAGAAAAACAACCAACTTCTATTGGTGCCAGCTGAATGATCCCCCTCCCACATCTCACCTTTGGGGATCCCTGCCTGACTCTGAAAACAACATTTCCTTATTATTGGTTTCCCTTTCTTTTGTTGTTGTTGTTGTTGTTTTGGTTTGGTTTGGGGTTTTTTTAATTTTTTTTTTCTTTGAGAAAGGAGACGTGCTTCCTTAAATGCAATACTTGGCACTCGGCCCAGGATCTCTTAAAGCAAATGACTCCCGTAGACCTTTGGTGTCATTTTCCTCAAGATGACCTCTGCTTTCATGCCAAACAGTGAATCCATCCTGTTATTAATGCACTGGGCCGAGAGGAATAGGTACACAAGCCGCACACCTGAAGAGCATCCAGAAAGTGATGTGGTCAGCCTGCTTTTAGCAGTCTCAGCCTCTGCCGAGGCCATCCCTGCTCTAAAAAACCCACAACAACCCTTCAGCCACATCACAGGAGACCTGAAACAGGATGGCACCAACCCGCTTTCCCCAGCAAGGTGCATTGATTCATTTAGTGGCTTTATTTAACTATCAGTTTATTAATAAGGAAAGAGTCAAAGTAAGAAAGACAGCGTGAAGGCAGCCAGAGACAATAAGAAGATTTGTTAATTTAAGAAAGCTGATCACTTTCTTTCATTTTATCTGACAGAGTTGGTGCAAGAGTTATCCTTCAATAAGTTTTCTACTCTATACTGTGCTATTTTAAAAGGATTTCACAATAAAGGAAGCTGAAAGACTGTGCACAGTCTGGAGACCATATCTGGTGTGACATGAATATAGTATTTTAACCAGATTTAATCTTACAGTATTCCCTCCTCTACAATGACTTTGCAGGAGGAAACCCTACAGAAAGGAAAATCTGTTCATCCCACACCACAAAACACTGAATCGCACTGCAGGCTCCAGCAGCTCTTCCTACATATTAAAATGCTTTTTTCCAGGAATTTGGAAGCAGTGAAGTTGCTGGGGGTGGGGCAGGGGGAGAAAAAAAAATGTCTTAGTTTTGCTGCAACAGCTCAAAATGCTCGAGGGAGCAGGAGCTGCTTCCATAGAGAGCACCACCGCTCTAGAAGCCAACACCAACAAGACTGATTCTATCCCCACACCCTTCAGTGTCGTGACAGCTCTCTGTCAATGCCTTGGCGAGAACTTTTGTTTTACACTCGGAGAAGCGAGGTTCAGGCTGCAGGAGAGCAAATCTGCCTGCTTTCTTATAGGAAAGGGCTTTAAGCCTAATTGTATACACATTCTGAGACACATCCACATAGGCTGGGGCAGCAGCTTCAGAAAGCGCTGTTCTTTGCACTTCAGGTGCTTTAAAAGCCAGGAAATGTAAATCCTG
>VXBZ01011350.1:3943-97814 GCA_013399135.1 Heliornis fulica | reverse complement strand
ACACACACACACACACACACACACACACACACACAACCCGAGCCGTGGACATCTGCTGGGTTTATCTTACAGATTGTGATTCGTGACAAAGTTAATACAACTACTTGAGCTGGCTTTCCTATTTCTTCACATCATCGGAATCAACAAAACTTCCAGGCTCACAGCATAAATCCCCCCCAGGACAGTCCAATTCCCTGTATTTGTTTTTTCCCTGAGCAAGATGAATGTGGCACTGTATATCACTTAACATGCTCACCTATGAGAGACATAAAATGTGTGCTAATATTTTTAAATGAAAAGGTTATTGCTTTTCAGAATGTACAATCGTAGTATTTCACTCGCCCGTTTGATAGATGGCTGTGGAAATGTGGCTCCAGCCCCATAAAGCAGTTTGTTTGGACGTGAGGATTCAAAATGTTACATTTGCAAACGAGTAAATTTCCTGAGTAACTCCGAACTCTAAACAAAGAGCATGAAATTGTGTGAGCTAATGGAGACCATCTCTTAATTGATACCAATGTATGCAAGTGCTGCAAATTAAATTGAAGCTCTGACCTACCAGAATAGTGAGTGAAATTATTAGTTGTACAATATTGTTCTTGTGTGATTATTACACAGAGCTGCTGCACCAAAAAGCCTCCAATGTTCAGCTCAGCAGAGAAAAAAAGACTATTAGCAGTTTTTTGGGTAACCTTCAGAAGCAACATTCTCCTCCCTACACTATATAATTCTCATTTTAGTAGTATTTTTCTTTATTATTTGGCTATTCACAATGGGTGTCTAAACATTTACAGTCCTCTATTAACAGTGTTTCTTCCATAACAATCACACACTTTCATTTCAATTAGAGCTATTCAGTCTTCAGTTTTTCCACAATTATCACAGGCCAATTCCCCCAGACTGCTCCCTTTTCCCAGCGCTGTTTGTTACAATCCTGCCCTGAGCCAGGCAGAGCGAAAACTCCAGCGTCCCTCTTGTAGCCTCTCGCTCCGGTTTCTTTTTCAGCATCTCCATTTGATGGCATTAACGTGGAGCCCTCCTTGCTCCCAGTTGCTGCTGACCTGGTTCATAAGCCTTCAAACTAATGTATATTTATTGTGGGAGAGTTTTCTGACAAATCGTGCAGGGAGGGGGGGCGGGGGGGGGGGATGTGAAACATTAACTCCAGATACACTCGGATCGCCCTGCGCTGGGACGAGCATGCCAGCAGCATAGGCAAGACCTTCCATTGCTGGAGTGTGTGTGTGTATCTAACTCAGAAGATTTAGCAGAAGCAAACGTGCAGGTTATGAGTTATATGGACTCCGAGTGTAATTTGTTAGAACTTAAACACATATCAAGAGCAACACATTAAGTACAGTTACTGCTCCTTTTGTTTATCTAGTGTCTTATTTTATGGTGCAGAACTAAACAGTGTCCGCTGAATTTAACTATGAATCCAGCCAAATTGATTTCAGAAAGACTTCTTCAGAGTAGCAGAGTGATAAGGCATAAACTGCTCCTAGGTGCAGTGCTAGATAAATCCTTTTAACAGTCTTCAGATCAGTTAACAGGGTAAGTAAATCACATATCACTGTTAGCAGATTTATGGGAGAGAATTAATAGAATCAGACGAGATAATCTGGTAGGGATAAAATTGCTGAGGAAACAGTCCTGCCTTATATTGGAGGGTATGAAACAACAGTCTGATTACTGGGAGTCGTTATGGATTGGTGAATTATGAGCTAAATCATCGTAAGAGTAATTCAGTATTTATTAATTCTTTTCTCTTTAAACAACTCGTAGATGCAAATAAAAGCCTCTCTTTGAAGACGCATTCTTTATATATTTTTATTGGATGTAACTTACTATTTGCATTACCTGTATTTACTTCATAATTGAACATTTTGCATTCAAATTTATGTAATGCATTATGCCTGAGAATATTTTTCTTCCTTATTAGCATAAATAGTCACTTACCTCATGAATTACTAACAAAGTTTATCTGAAAATATAGGTATATTTTTTATTAAGTGGAACACAAACATATGTACAATAAATTCTGATTTGCCAGTGGTGTTACAGAAACCCAGAACAGCCACGTATAGGCGAAGAGGGAAAAGAAGCAGCAGCAAAAGAAGCTGAATCAATTGCTGTGCGTAGATGTGTGACAATAATTTCTTCTGTCAATGTTTTGTTTGTTTTTAATAAAGAATGAGTGATTCAAAGGTTTCTTTTAGAAGGAGCAGATGAAAGAGGATATCCACAGTGAATTTCTTCTCCTGGTCCCCCCCTCCCAATACTTTCTGACAGACTTGGCTAACTGAGGCTTTGCCACTGCAGGATTCAGTCCGGCTGAGTTCCCGCTGACGCAGCGCACGCCATGAATGTGTGCGGCCCCAAACTCTCTCAAACATTTCTCTCTTTCCCCTAATCCTGTTTTTATGCTTGGCTTTAAATCCAAATAATCAATATAATTTAGGCCCATTTGGTGGTGTTAATGCAACCTTACTTATGTAGAGAACCCCCCCAACCCTATTGACTTCCAGAGCCACGGGACTGAATCCCTGATTCCATCGAAACCAACGACAAAACTTGCATTGATTGCAGTGGAGGCAGGATTGGGTCCTGGATGCTTGCAATCTGTTCATGGTGCAGGGCTGGTGCTACAAGAAACAAAAGACATAGGCGGATCTGCGGGTGGCTCTGCTCCCCAAAATTCAAGGGCAGAATTCCCAGTTAACCTGTGGTGGATGTCGCTTATGCTTGAGATTTATCACCGTGATAACTGCATGCTAGGATGCCTGTCTATTTTGTCTGGACTCAGAAAGCAAGTCCTCCTGGGAGCATTCAAATGAGCACATCTATAAATGTAGCACGGCAAAATGAGCTACTTTTGCCACTCTCGCTTTTCCCCAGCCTGGTACAATCCATTTCTGTGATGACAGTTTTCTGCCCCATACGTGTCTGATACTGCTCTTTTATTTTAAGGCTGAGAAAAATCTTCCCTTTAAACTCACACTGAGCATCAAATTGGACTCCACTTGCAGCTGAACATCTTGGCTGTCTCTTCCTTTCCTCTATCAGCCTCGTTATATTTTATGTAGAATCCTCTCTGTTAATGAAACTTGCTTCTCCTCTCTCTCTTCACTTTCCAGTTTTGCATTAGTGTTACTGAATCAACCAGACTTGCCACATTTGAGAACTGTGCAAAAGGAGAAGGGGATGCACACCCCCCCCATTTTCTTTTCCTGTACAATCTTCTATTTGGATGATCTCCACAGACCCTAAACACACAACCCCTCTTGGTTTGTATGTAAAGTTTCTGCAGCTAAAATAGAAAATAAAGCAGTTTGAAAAGGCAGGCTTAAACACACGTCTTGGTTGCTTTTTGTGTAGCAGCCGAGCGGGCTGGTGTTTTTGCTCTAGGAATTGGGAGGTATTAGCAGCTGCTTCTGCTTTATTCCCCTGGAAGTGCCTGACAGTCACGGTATGGAAGATGCAGCCTCGGTGCTACACCTGAGTGTGGGAGTTTGCTCTGCGTACCCTGAGTTCGCAGGAAGCGGCGGCTTTTTAGCAATCACAATAATTTGCTTATAGCATCCAGAAAACAGTAGAGGTTATTCTGAATAACTTTGTATGATCCAGAAACAATTTCTCTTATCTGAAGGAAAGAGAGTGCAGAGGTAAAAGTGAAAAGCTGCGAGTGACTCAAGACGTGGTTAAAGGTTGGTGTCACAAGATTTGTACTGTGCTCGTGCCATGATGCATATCCTAGTTTACTAATTTTTCATGAATGGCTTTGCCTAAATGTAAAAATCAATGAAGACATTTTGATGTTAAAAAAAAAATAAATCTATTTATCCAAAAGAAATAAAACCTGAAATTGCAATAAAGATTTTTATCAAGATTTATGGTGGAATTTATCATTTATAACTTGGATGATCACGATCAGTTATATAACGTGGTGTTTTCTCTGAAATCAGCTGAAGTGGGTAAATAGAGAACCTGGTAAAAGCTTGTGCACAAATTAATCTGAAAAACTCTAAAAAAGCAGAAAACTAATATTAGCAAAGGGAAGACAATAAAGCAATTACATTAATGTTATGTATCTGAGCTGTCCTGACGATGCCTGGAGATATGCACGCTGCATTTGTATCTATTTTAGCTCAGAAAAATCATTGCTGCTCTTTTTTTTCTTCTTCTTCCCTCTGCTCTGCATTAAATCGTTTCGACAATAAGGAACAGTTGCAGTGACGGCATGAAAAAAAAATAAAGTGATTTTTTATATGAATTTACATCTCTTTCTTCAAGTCAGTCATCAGTCAGTGCTGAGGAGGGCATGGTCCTGGTGTGGTGTTTTGATGTGTAACTGCGAAGGTTGAGACTGTCCTTGTAAAGAGTTACAAACTTCAGTAAATTTTAAACAAATCTGTGATTTAACATCTTGAAGTGAGAGATGGCACGGACTCATTAATTTCTGGTGATAAACTGTGCTGTGTGTGATGGGCTGAGCGCCATGCACGGGGCTTATTTGGTGTAAGCAGTAAAATAAGATAACCGCTTAAAGTAATGGATGGGGTCTTTAACAACGTAAAGTTCTTGGCTTAGATGACCTAAAAAAGGTTCATTATAGTGGAGGAGAGCTGGCATCGAGCCCTCCCCAGCTCTGTGCAGGGAGGGTCACCGGGAAGGGAAGACAACTCCAAGCAGCAGCTTTTCCCCCTGCCCTGCGCCCCGGTGCCGCAGACAGCAATAGCAGGGGGAGGTGCGAGGAGAGGCAGGTCGAAAAGGCTTTGTGGGGCAGCAGTAAGAGACTTACAGGTAGATGTGGGGAGTTGGCACAGGCAAGGAAGGAGCTCTGAGCCATGTGCTCCTCAGACAGGACCTCTCATTGTGTCTCTGCCCATCGCCAGGGTGGGCAGAGCGCTGCTCACACGATGCCTCAGACACGGAGGGAGCTGTAGGAATAAAGGTGGTTATGAGCGCAGCCTGTTGTAATTCAAAACCCCGGATGAGCTGTGCACATAAGAGCACATGAGGATCTTGCATTACCTCTAACCTTTAATTATCTGACCGAATCTGGCCTAACCTGCTTATCTTCTGAGCATTACTCATCAAGCTCTGGCAGGAGGAGGTGTCAATGAATGTAGGGCACCTTTGGAGCCAACACCTTCGCCAGTTGAACTGGCAGGAGTCTAGGCTTAATCATGGAGAGAAACGGGGTGGGGGAGGGGATGTTTCCCCTTTCCCAGCCTTCCCCTCAGCAATGGATCCAGCTGATGACATCTCCTGTAATCTCCAGATCAGGTGAGCCAGGTCCCCTCCCAGCCTTCCCCCCCCCCATCCCCTAGTTCAAGAGCCCAGCTCCACCTATGGTAAACGATGCCGGTGTTGGTTTGTGTGGCAGAAGCTTGACTGCTGGAGCTGTCTCCTTGACTATGGAGATACAGCGGCATCTGTCAGAAAATCTATGTGAAAACAGTACCCATGCCAGCAAATGGAAACTGTAGCTTTCTAATCAGCTACATTTGATTTGGTTTGATATATTTAACTTCTCCTTTTTTCTCCGGGTATTGGCAAATGTGTTCTTCTTCCACAGAAATGAAAACAACCTGCAATTTACTGGATTGCTTTACAGAGTCTTGGTGCAAAGAAGTGTATGTCATGATGACATCTGATATCTCTCAGTGTCATTAATTGCCTTCACCAGGCAAGGGGTGGGATGCCTTACATCCCATTTTTTTCCTCCTTCTCCACAAGAATTAGGTCACTGTTGCGGGAGTGCTGGGCAGGCCTGATTCAGATTTGTCTCCATCCGGAGTCTGGGTCATTCGGAAACTCTAATCCTTAACTAAAAGGAAATGATAAAAATACCCATGAAATTAATTTTCACACCTGTAGTTGGAATTAATAATGGCAACCCAAGTGGCATCCTATTTCAGCTCCCTTGAGGTGACTAACAGTCCTGGTCATTAATATAATCCCAACCACCGGAGGAATTCACTGTCTGAGGGATCTAGCATGAAAAACAAATGATCCCCAGAGCTATGCCTGCACAATGGAAAATGGCTTTAGTCATGTATTACTCATTTTATCACAAGATTGTATTTTTTACACTGGGAGGTTTGTGCTCTTGATATTAAAAGAGAACAGAAGAGAACAGCAGCATTTGACTTGGTAATTTGCACACAGGGTTTGATTATGTTTGAGCTTCCTCGCTTTGGAAGGATGTGTGTAAATGACTAAGAGCAATAAATGAAGTCTTCTAAGTGTGAGGCTTTCTCATGCAAAGTTCACATACATTTATTACTGTCTGTGCTTAGCATCAGTCCTGCATATATCTGTGGGTGATGCTTGTACTTCATCTTGATAAGGGAGTGGTCTATTGCTAAAATGCTGCTTGAATTTCCTCCGATTCTGTTTTCCTCCCTTAATTGCAAGGGATGAAATGTGTCAAGTGTCTGCTTCACTCGGCTGGGAATCACGGCACTGCCACTGCAATTTCCCAGCCTTCAAAGATGACATGCAGCTAGCAAACTATAAAGCTAAGCGGCTGCACGGTGGCTCTGAACTGCCTTCAAAAGGCATTTGCTTCTAGCGGTGGAGCAGCATTAGTACTTCAAGCAGGGTGCAGAATAGGTATGCACTTGAATCCTGTTACAGAACCATCTTTCAGAAGGAAATTCTCTAATTATGTTTGTTTAATCCTGCCCTAATGGCCACACGTGATATGCTACGAGCGTCGGAAATGAAACTTCCAACTGTAGCTTTATTCTCCTCTGCTCTCAAGACCAGCAGGGCTCCTGAAAAGTAAAAAAAAAACAAAAAACCACCACACTATTGCACCTGCCCCAGCAGTCATCCCTGCAAGGTGCAAGTGCATTTCTACAACAACTCATATGCATAACAAAAAGAAGGTGTCTGCTGCCTCTCCTTACTATAAAGCCTGAGATGTTTTTTTAAACCAATACACACCTATCACACCTTCCCTGCATTTATTTTTCTGGGGAAACAGCAATAACCTCATGATGCTGCTGGAGGGGTCTTTCTGTACCTGAAGTTGTTCAGTTCCATATTTAATATGTGGTACAAAGGGGTTTAAAGGTCTTTATCGGTGGTGGATCTTGTTTATTTGCACAGGGCAGGAATTAAACCGGGAGAGGGAGAGCTGGAGATGCAGACTTGTCTCCCTGTAATTTGTGTAGAGATTTCAGTCACAGCTTTTTTTTTCTCTTCCCTTAGAGCATTTGCTAGGATCAGTTACTGTGAATGTAGCCTGTGTTGTTCCCTGTGGAGTAGGAGACAGGTAGGGCAGTTTCTCTCTTTATTCTTTCTGTCCCCTCTACAGATTTACACCTTTTATAGCTGTTAAGGTAACTACCAAACTACTTAGAGACTGGCTTCGTGTAGTGGCAAGCAGGCACTTTCTGGGGTTAGTTTAGCCTCAGCAGGTGTAGATTCCATCCCCTGCAGTCTCTTCTAACAGGGTTTTATTTTTTTATCCACCTGAAATTCAAGGTTCAGCCTCAAGTTGATTCCAGCAGCACTTGGCTATGGCCTTTTGCAAGCGATGATCCAAAATCAAGTGCTAGGAGCCACTGATAAGAGGGATGATATACCACAAGCTTTCTATAGTGTTTTTTGACTACTCAATTAACTGTTATTAAAACTACCCTTACAAATTTAAAGGGAAGATACCCATCACACCACATCATTCTCTAAGTCCGGCTGGGGATGTCAGGCTGGCTGCAGCTGGATGAGTGCTGTCATAGTGAAGGATTAGGATACCATCACATTCATATCACCAAAATTAATCAGGCCAGTACAAGAAAGGTGCATATAACTCCACAAAGGTCATGTAGTGCCTCGAGTTGTATGGGTCAAGGTGCCACATGTGAATCCTGATGTCTGGTCACTCCATTGCTGTATAACATTCCTGGGACTGGCAAAAAAAATATAAATCACACCACCATGTCAACTCACTCCAGCCGTTGCCAGCTGCAAAGATTAATTTTTAACCTCTTTTTTGTTTTCCAGGGCTAAGGCAGATGAGCAAACACTTCACACCAAGCCTCAGCTGGGCAAACTCTTGTTAGATCAGTGGAGGTGACAGTTCCTGCGGGTCTGTCCTTTCATTTTCCTGGAGCACCGTGCTTCAGAGAGGATCGTTCTGTCTGTGTAGAAGTTTCATCCTGACTGCTAGCCAGAAAGCCAGGGTGAATTCCCAAGATGCCCGTTTGCAGCGAAGGCTGCAGTCTCCGTAATCGAGTCGGGCTGCTGCAGGATTTCCTCATGGAAAAATAAAAAGAGGTTCAGTTTTAGGCTTCTTGTGGCTTCTCTGAAAGATAACTAAACTTTAGATACATCACTATCTGCAGCTTGATCTTGGGGTCAGAAGTACAAGCATGTAAAGTCTGCATAAGCAGGAATGACTCATAACCTCCCCCCCTCCCCATTATCTTCCCTATCACCTGCCTTTAACAATAGCCAGGTTTGGAAACAATCATCCTCCTTTAGCCTGGGATGGCAGCTGGCAGGATTAGAAGCATGGCTTCCAATCAGCAGCAGTAGCTTCTTCATAATTTAAACCATAAAAATGTAGTTCAAGCCTAACGTGATTTAATTTCCTGATTTAATTCATTTTAATAGTCCTGCAAACCCATGCTGGGAGTTGAAAAGCCAAGACCCCCTAACATCTCCACCCAGACTCCAAGTCTGATGAGTAGAACTTAGCAGGTAACTATCATTTATTAGTTAGCAGATAACTATTTATTGGTGCTACACAAGAATTTTGCCTCAGCTGAAGGTGAATAAAAGCAGAGGAAGTTTTTCAGCGTTTGGTCCTTCATTTGGGAATTTCAACTAATAACTCTCTGTCCTTCCTCTGTTTCACAAGTCCCCTAACTAATATACTGGGATGTGTGAGGATATTGCTATGGCTCATAACCAGTGCTGCCAAGTCCAAATCCAAACTTCTTTGGAGGCTTGGAGTGGTTGGGGCAAGGGCAAAATTACGAAAATAAAGACAACAAGATGTGGGAGAGTTGTTTTAGGAGGGAACGCCCGCAGCATATCAATGCTCTTCAGCATCAGCAGCCAGGTACTAGCAAAAAGACACAAGAGAAATGCCTGGTAGACCAGTCTTTCCAGCTAGGAGAAATACTCAAGTTAATAGGGTAGAAAAGTAATATCACACTACACAGTATCCGGGACAGGTCTAGCTCTTGGCCTTACCAGAAAACCTAGCAGAAGGCTCAGGGATGGGACATCAGTTAGGTGATCAGGCTGCAGGACAGAACTAAGAGGAAAGGAATGGTACCTTGTACTTAATTTACTTCATTTTAGGTCTCCTTTCCTGACAATCCATACCAACATTTCACTGTGTATTTCTCCAAACCATAAAAGTTGGTTAGAAGGGAAGAGTTGTCTACCACTATCAATCCTTCATAAAGCATACACCATAGAAAGTTTATAAAGCTTTTCCCTAGGACCAAATACAAACTGTCCTAAGTCCCTCTGTCATAGCAGAACACCACCAGCTTTTCTTTCCTGTGTGTCCAGTCATGTGCAACTCAAGGACCTTGTGGTTAGCACAACATCTGTAACGCAGAACAATTAAAGTTATTCCCACTAAAGCTGAGCTTGGCTCATTTATGAACAGTGTGCAGTGAATGTTGTATCAAGACTGTGATGATCTGACAATTTCAGAAATAAACCTTTCAAAGAAGGGAAGACACTGATACGAAATTGAGGTGCCACAGAAAAGGCCAGATGTTCAACTTTTGGGTCTTTATAGGGCATGCAAATTTTTTCTCATGACTGAATGTGCATATTACCCATTGATGTGATCACTTATGCATCCAGCTCATCATCTGAATAGGCAAATATCTGATCTTCTGCAGCAACCATACTCAGAATTTAATGCAAAATTCATTCTTTTTGAAAATCAGTCCCCTAGAACACAATGGTAAATCATGCACGATGAAGTGATGTGAAGAGAAAAGCTGCACCCTTCCTCTGGGGTCTTTATTTCTTTTCTCTAGAAAAATGTCTCCACCTTCATGCTGAAAGCCACAATTATTATTTCTTCATATTCACGCTGTGTTACTGCTCAGTGGCTCACATCATTGATTGGGCTCCATTATGCTAAACTCTAGAATGCCCAAAGAGCTAAATATAAAGCAGGAGACAAAAGATACGAAAATAGACGTGAACCACAAGGTAACCATGAGCCAGAGTAACACCCTGCAGTAGATCTGTCTTCGGAGGCTCAGCTAAGAAGAGCTGGGTGAGTCGGTACGTAATAGGAGATGACAAAGTTAGTGGTGGTTCTTACATCCCTGAATTACCACCATGAAAATAGTTATCCTGCCTCATGTTAAGCAGCTCTCATGTAACTCCCAATTAAATTAGATGCAAAAATGGGGGCTCTGATCCCTAGCAATGAAATTACATGACCTTTTACTTTTTTCTCTTAACAAAGAGAAGACTACTTTCCCAGGAACAGCCCAGTTCTCAGCTCTGCCATGGCATTTTGCCTTGTCTATTGTTTCCTGGCAAATCCAACAGCTGTTGGGTTCCTCACACGCTTTTCCTTTCCAACCACACAGTGTTTATAGTTATTGGGCTTGAACAAATGCAGCAACTTGAATTGCGGATGATACCTAACACAATACAAGGGAAAAACACTTTGCATTTGTGTATCAGGTTGTTACCTGACAGTACTGACCTTCATAAGAATTGCTCAGAATCCCATCTCCATGTACCAGCATCTCACCAGTCTCTCTGGTACAGAAATATGCTTTCCATTCCTATTATTGCCCACTGTATTTAGCTGTTCTCTCATATATAACGACAGATGTATGTAAGAAAAGATATATAGGAAAGCAAACCTGCCATGAATATCAGTCTCTGAAATGAATACTTACTCAGGAAGACAAAATAGTCTTCCCCTAACTAGGAAAACCCAAGCCATATTACATACACAAATAACATGCCTGTAGTTTTGGTGCCATAAAGCATAAATCATAATATAGCCCTCTGCAAAGAGCCTCTCTGCGCTGAACTGCCGTGCCACGTTCCCCGAGGTCCACCTTCCTGGAAAGCAATGAGGAGACCAAGAGGAGGTGGTGAGAAGGACCACAGCGCTCCTGGGGGTCCAATCTTTGCCCCTGCCACCCTGCATCACTTCTTCAAGCATGAAACTGGGAACGAACGGGGGTGAAATCTGACTGCGTTTTTTCAGGTGAAGTCAGTGCAATGCCCGTTTTTCTCTTTTTTAAAGGGTTATAGGAATTCTGGATCCGTGCCAGGTCTGCAATCCCCAGTGCAGAAGGGAAAAGGATTTTTAATGAAAACCTGCTTCAGTTGTGAATATTTAATGCAGTGCCCAAGTGGTAACAGGATGATAAAGTTTTGATAGGCCTGGTATCGGCTTTTATTTTTTTAAGGGGGAACTCCTCTCTCACTAACGGAAAAAGCATTTTTAATGCCAACATCAATATAAAGTGCTGTTGGGACTTTTATATCATTTCAATATCAGGCCTGTGTTCGAGGAGCAAAAATAAATGCAATGTTCACAACCATTTGATATTATAGCTGAATAGCTTTCAACAAGCTCTTACTATGTTTTTATGCACAAAGTATGATTTGGAGGTTGGGAATGGAAAATGAGGGAACTGGAGGGGAGGGGAAGTTTTTTGGTTAATTTATAGACACAAGCTGAAATGTTTCAGAGTAGTCTTGCCAGGGTTACAACACAGTGTGTAGATCAGGTTATTTTGCAAATAGCAGAATTTCATCTTTCTTTTTTTTTCCTTTTCTTTTTCTGGCAGCATCAATAAATTTGTTTGATGCACTTTAAATGTTTAATTAAAACATTATGTTAGCACATTTACTGTAAGTGATAAAAACACTTTGGAGGTGGTCTTAAAGCAATTGGTGGCTCTGAAATTGCTAGACATGCACTAGTAAATCAGATACAAAGTCCATAAATTGGAACGATTCTCTTTCAGGCCTGTGCCATTTCACAGATATTAAAGCTGCTTAATTTAATTCCTCAGTAATGTGGAATGTGTACAGCAGCTGATGTGACTTCTTCAGACTGATTGTTTAAGGTCATATAAACTCAGGCCTACAGAGCACAGGATAGAAATTCCCTCTTATATTAATACTGTTTATAATTCAGTTCTCCTTCAATCCCTTAATCAGAAAAGCAATGTTTATTGTGTGATATTGCTATAAAATAAGTAGGAATTGTAATGAGTGTTGGAAAAATGTAGAAAAAAAAGTATAGACTAAGTCACAGCTCCTGGTACCAACTGTCTCCTCTCTTTAAGCAGGTTTGTTGAACTTGAAAGGAAAACTTTTTTTAATGCAAAGCAGTCATTTTTATATATGGAATGTGACTGTATTTTGTAAAGTACAAAGTACAAAGGAGAAGTCAAAGCTACTGTAAACCATTCCTTGTAAATGGCTTGAACTGTTCCTCACAGTGAGTATCACCGCCCTGTATTTACTGCATGAAATCTATACCCAGCCGAAGTCAATGGGAGCTGTGCTGCTTCCTCCCATTAGAAGGGCTCATGCTTTCAGGAATTGCATAGGTGGCATCTTTAGCAATATGCAAGGGATAGCATCTGCTGCTCCACTGCTGTTTTAATACCTGCATTCAAAACACAATAGTAATAAAAGCTTCAGAACAAATTATTACGATTGGCTTCTTTGCCTACGTTGGAAATCCTTACTGAATCAAATTAATACAGAATATAAATATCACAATTAGATTTCACCGAGATGAGCAAATAATGAATCTCTCCTCCTCAGCTAAGAAAGTAGATTTTCTTTAGAAACCTCTGAGTCAGCATTTCTTGCAAGATGAACCTTTTTCCTCTTCCCCCAACAATGTCAATAGCCGAGAAGTCAATGATTTCCAAGGATGTCACGGATAACTTGCAATAGGAAAGGTAAAAGTTCACTCATTTTGATGTGTACATAACCTATTTCAGTCATCTTTAACAATATGTAACATGAAATTCTTAGCATGGAAAAACTGACTAAATATCTTGTCCCCTACTCGTAAAAAAGTCGTGTGACAAGTTCATCCCAGGATGCACAAGAAAAAATAGCTCCATTAGAGGCTTGACTTTGGAGCAGCAGGAGCTTTCCATGAAAAGCTCTTCTGCAGGAGCCACTGCCTAGGCAGCTTCTCAACTTGAGGGTCCACAGGGCCATGGACACTGCAGTGTCCCGACTCACGCCGAGATGAATGCCGTGCGAGGGACAAAGCAACAGCGTGCAGCACATGCTGATGTTGGTGATGTCAGAGAAGAGTGTTGGTAAAATGACACTGTCATCTTCTGTGTGTTTTTAATTCATATCTGCTCTCTTTTCTGATGAAACCGCGTTTTTACCACCAGCATGAGGTAGAATGGATTTTTATCTCTCATGCATCACCAGAGTTATCAGCACGTTCTAATTACGCTGTGTTGTGAGAAGCAGCAAGAGCACAGCTGGATTTTCCGATTCCAGATCTGAGGTGTCTGCGAAGCAGACATTTGAAAAAATAACTACATACTGAGGCTCATTAGACCATGCAGCATTTAAACTAGGGTTGAATTTGTCTCATGAACTCTGTCCTGTGTGGTCAAATTCCAATTGCATGTCTGCCTGCCCTACTATTAATCACTTTTTGGATTAAGAGACAAAATCACCTCTCCAACATTCTTAAGCAAATGTGTTTTTTTTCCATAAACAAATAAAAGAAATCAAAACTATTTGTCTTAACTTGTTGATTTGTCCAAGTTATCTCATCCTAGATCTAATGATGGTCCCAAATACTAATAGGAAAAATCCTCTGCAACAGCTGCACCTCTTTTAAAGCTATTATTTTCTTCAGCCTTATGCTGAACTGGTCGCAGTCTCCAATGGTTCAAAAGAACAGCAAAGAAGTAAAGCCTGGCCAATCTCACCCATCTTCACCTGACCTGTTTTAGATACTCAGAACTGTCAAAAGAAACAGAGAAACCAATTGTTACCACACATAGTGAGGCCTTCATTAATAAACTCTGACAAAACCCTGTCAGGCATCAAAGTAATTTTCAGCAGAAATTAATAATGGGTGCCGGAGTCATTTTCAGAAGGAATTAACTAGGTGCACTGGAGTAATTTATGCCACCATTTCTGAAAGGAAGAACACCTATTTCTGTATTTAGCATAAAGAATATTTGTAAGTTAAAAAAAAAAAAACAAAATTTTGTCCTGTTAAAATTATACTTCAGATAAAGAAAAACAAAACCCCAAGATTACCAACCATCAGTTCAACCACAGATTTAAATTACAAACAAATATCATAAGGTGTGCTCATAAGTCAAGAACCTAAGTCCTAGATACTGTGAATGCTGATAAAGTATAGGCATTAAGCCCTTCTTTATATTTTTCATTGGTTAAAATACTCTCTGTAGGCATCCATATTCATATATAACTGAGCAGATCAGTCCTCAAGGTAAGCTCAAGGCCCTCAGGAATTTTTCGCTTTTTTTCTTGTGGAAAACTACATTTTTTAAACAGTTTTGATATTTCATAATATAGTTTGTGACAGGGCTATTTCACCATTCACTAACGTGGGCTGCGGTGTCATCACAAAGTCCCTAACACTGTGTCAGTGTGAGTCTATGGAGAAGACATCAAGATGTCAACATATTCCGAAAGGGGAAAGAGTGTCAGTGCAAGTCTACAGACACAGTGGTATGTGAAAAGGAAGCAAAATGCAACTGTATCTGTGGTTGTACAGCACTTCCAGACAAAGACACACTCAACCCAGAAGCCTTTTTAAGAAGCATGTGCAGTATTCAAGAGCAAGCAACCAGGTAATAGTGATATCTTCGGGTCTTAAGGAAACTTTAGCTCTAAATAACTGTTTTCTGCTAAAATACCTCATCTATAACCAGAAGTCTCAAAGTAGAATGAGTATGTTATCAGAAAATGATGCAGTAGCATCTGTTAAGGACAGTTGAACAGCCTATGGGGTCCTCCAAACCACTCTCCCCATGCAGAGGAATCACAGAATGTTAAGAGTTGGAAGGGACCTTGAAAGGTCATCTAGTCCAAGCCTCCTGCCTGAGCAGGATCACCTAGATTAAATCACAGAGAAACATGTCCAGGCAGGTTTTGAATGTCTCCAGAGAAGGAGACTCTACAACCTATCTGGGCAGCCTGTTCCAGTGCTCTGCCACCCTCACAGTTTTTCCTTACAGTCAGATGCCTTGAGATGTTCCCTTCCAGCCTTTCTGCAGTCAATGGAGGGTGCAGCATCCCAAGAAGGGTTTGCAAAACCTGTGGGCAGTTCAGAACAGCAGCCAGTATCAGCAAGGTTAGAGTCTTCTCCCGTAAGCATAGACCCACTGCATCAGTACTCATGGTGGTACCTGCAGACTTCATGGAATCGGTTTTGAGCTCACTAAAGGCAGATGGAAAGGTTCATTTACGCTTAATCAACTGGCCAAAGCCCTCAGGGATGCACAGCTTCACCAGTTGCTGCGTTTGTCTTCCCTCACCCCAACCGGCAGCCTGTTCATATTCAGCCCTGCGACTCCCCTTCCCACACGCCGCCTCTCCTCCCAGCTGTGCTGAGCACCATCCAGTACTGTGAATGGCATGGCTCCACGTAGGCACTTTTCCTGCACACCCTGGAGAGGACACCCCACCATTTCATTAGTTCTGTAGTGTTGAGTTACATTTTTTTAGCTCAGACATCTGGAAAGTATCATCTAGGGCCAAATTTGAGGAGTATCTTCATTTTATGCTGCCTGCCAGAAGGAAGAAGGCAGGGGCTTCACGTTACTGCAGCACAGCTGAGCCTTTATTTTTTGCGTGATCTGTGCATAATGTAAAGGTACATGTTAATGCTTGGTCCAGCAAAGCCCTTTCTGCCCCTCAGTAAGGAAGTTCCTCCAACACTATTTGTTGTATGAGGACAAAACTGAGGTGAATGAATACAGAAACATCCTTCTGTGACCTGCCCGTGGCCAGGTTTCCAGAACCACTTCCATATTTTAGTAATGGAAGCTTCTTTTCTTCAAGAGTTCTTGAAAGCCAATTGTCTAAAGCAATTGAGGCACCTAGAATCCCACATTCTTTAAGCTTTAGGCAAGGGTAGGCTTCAAAAGCATCCAGGTGCCACAGTCTTACTGGTAGTGGCAATACTTGTCAAAAGAAAGTGCTCTCTGCCCTCCCCCAGCTGAAAAACGGGTCTCCAGAGGTCCAACCACACTACTGGGTGTTGTGACAATAAGAACAAACCCACTACCATAAGTCTTACAGCATTCATTTATCAGCGCAGAGCAGAAAACAGCCCAGGGTTCAGCACAGCAAAAGAGATGAAAGATGCAATTGTCCTGACCTTGGGTGGTTGGTGTGTGTCCCTGTCCCTCCCTCCCCCCACCCTCTTTTGCTCTGTAGCATGCTCTGTCTTTCTAATGGGGGGGCCTTCATCATTACCACAGGCAAGGTCAGCACACTCAGTCTCCCGGGCACGAAGCTGCGGCAGCGCAGAGCGAAGCCCTATCCTCCGCTGGTGCAACTCCACCAAAGCTCCCAGCCTCACAGAAGGGACTAATTTGGCCTTGTGTATTTTGAATAAATTGTTAACTCTTCTCGGCATGAAGAAGTGATTATTGAAAAGTTTGCCTCCACATACAAATGCAAATGACAGTCGAAGAACACGTGAATGTTAATCTTCCAAACCAAGTACGTAGACAAATGCTAGTCATTAGAAACATTTCCGTGCATTTATATTAGGCTGTCCTCTAAAAGACTTTTCAGACAAATATGTCATCAAGATATTCAAAACCATGTAATCTTATCCAAAGTTTCATCTATCAACAGTACAGTTTTCATCTCTCGCAGCTGTGTGTCAGAATGTGCAGGCAGATTAGCCAGCTGATAGCAAGGGGGGAAGGGAAAGAGGGGCTCTGTCATCATCAAGAAATACTGCTGGGGAGAAGAGACTCTTGCTGTTGATTTTTTTTTTAAATCTCCCCAAGAACCCTTTCTGTACAGGGATGAGGGGATATTTGCAAGGACTTTCATTTTTTGATGAGAGTTGGTGCTCGTCTCTGTTCGAAGCCCTCCTCCCCCCATTTCCCCTTCCCTGCAGAGTCTAAGTTCTCATAACAAAAAACATCCTGAGCCCAATTGTGTATCTGGTGTCTGTGGCAGAGCGCTCCCCTCCATGGCAGATTAATTCACCTGATTTTTTGTGCCTTCATAGCCCAGAGAGAACAAGATAAAGCCCCAGTGCTGGTGGTTTTGAACTCCATCTGCACTCTTCACCTTCCTCAAAGGACAAATCCCCATACAGGTCCCTTTTCCTAGAGCCAGAGGGATCACTTAAAAAAAAAAAAAAGTTTACCTCAACACTTTTCAGGAAGCAAATTCTGTAAATCTGTTGTTTCAAGGAGAGAGATGAATGATGACATATATGAGCTTCTGATAAAGATGCAAAGAGATAGGACTAAAACATACAGTAAAGCACTGTGAAATGATTCCTCAATATGAGATTCAATATGCTGCAGTTGTTGCCTATGAGACAATGTCTTTGAATCCATGCATATGAATCCATGCATAATCTTTGAGCGTATTCATTTTTAAATGCATTCTTTCAAGTGAATTTTAGCATTACTGAGGAGCTCTAGCCTGACAGCACTTGAAGACAATGTTTTCAAATTTGTGGAGAGTGGGAAAGATTTTCAAATCCACAGAAGAGCAGTTGGGACTTAACATTCCCTAAAATAGGCTCATGCTTTTCTGGGTATCTCTGAAAACTCTTTTTAAAGTGAAGCCCTAAAGCTCTGTGTTTAGTGATGTAAATCAAGAACCTTGATTTTCAGAGTTGCAAATTCAATTTGTGCTGATTGTGCAGAATATTCAGTGTCTCTGAGTATCACCTGTGTCCCCCTCCACCACCTGAAAAAAAAAATCAATTTTGGGGCTTACATTTTTCTTTCATGCTTTTGGCACAAAGATGTGATGGAAGATGTGATGTTTTGGCACAAAGATGTGTGGCATCCAAAGACAGATGGAAGGAAGTGCAGTGTTTAGCCATTTGCCATGGACTCTGATCTCAGCTTAGAGAGGTATTTCAGAACAAAGGAGACTGGTTTGGTGGAGCATCCTACAAGAGGACACCTTCCAGAATCATGGACTGAAGCCAGCTGATGTCAGTGCAGTCACCAGACTGTCTGCAGGGATTAGGGTAGGAGTCACCAAATCCCTAATTGAGGGAGCTGACCACTAAGGGAGGCAGAGCTCCATATCTTGCTCATATGCCTCTGAGCTTATCTGGTTCCCTAACTTCAATACCAAATCAATCTTTTTAATGGAGCGTAACGCTTAACCTATTTCTGGAACTTTTCCCTCAGCCTTGTAAATACAGTTTGGAGCAACCCAACTAAAAATGTCAGAGCCTGGAGAAAGAGCCCTTCAAAGCCCATTCAGAGGTGTCCTGCAAGGTGGGGAAGGAGAATTTAGTTGCTTGCTAAAAGAAAACCCTAAAATGCAAAAAGCAAACTTCCTCCCATTTTATCATACCTGGAAAAGGGCCCCCAATATGGTATTTCTTAAAGTTTCATTTGACAAATTCTAGTTTTAAGGTCAAAATCATTTTTTTCAAGCTTTATAAATATGCATATCATTAGCTCCTTGCTTGGAAAAGTACCTTTGTTTCCTCTGAAGAGAAATGGAAAAGAAGTGAGGAAGAGGGTGGGAAGGGGAAGACGCGTTACTTGATGAAACGAAACGTTGCTCCCAGCCCGGGGCTTGCTGTCTTCCCAGCGAAGCCCAGCCCAACGGCTCACTGCCTGGGCACACACGCCTGCCTGCCAGCCAAGGTCCACTGGGTCAAAAATCTGCTTTACAGAGAGTGCCCTGAGCTAGTGTTTACCTAGAGGAGTCATTGCAGCCCCTCAGGAAATAATCCACATTTTCAATTGAGCCTGCGTGCCCAAATATTTATTTGCTAGTTAGATGGTAATGGCTCTAGAGCAGTTGTTATGGTCTTCTGGGGACAGTGTGCCACTTGTACTGCTACACAGAATTTGTGTACCAGATGAGGTATTAATCTGGTTAGTTGAAATACTATGGCCTGTCCACAAATCATTAACGTTGGCTGCGGTACCGTACGCTGCTAACACATACACTTCAGGGTCAGCCAGTTGCTCCTGTCCCACATCGTAGATATTGAGCCCAGAAAGGTCTGCAGACCTTTACCAGCCCTGGTCTCTTGGTGGCCATGCTGCCAGACCAGCAGAAATCAGTATGGGACCATGGGTGGAGGCGTTGGAGTTGCCTACTGAAGTCATAAAGGAGGAGAAGAAGCCATCTGCCAAAACAAGCATGGGTGGTGTGGCTTTGAGAAGACAGGGGCATCGAGCAGCAGGGAGGAAAGCTTGCTGGAGTGGTTTTTAAAGATGGTTTAGGAAACTGGCTTTGATTTTAACAGCTGCCTCTACTGACAGAGACCAAACTGCCTTCGGCACAGCCCTGTCCTTTTTCTTCGCCTACACACGACACAAGCCACAAAGAACTCACCAAGACTGTATAACAAACTGAACTTCAAAAGACCAAAAGCCACAAAAAGCATAATGTCCCACAAGAAGGGAGCAGGAACATGAAGAGAGGTACTAGTAGTGACTTCCCCAGATATTTTTCTATGAAAAGAGAGAAGTGGGCAGCCAGGAGGTTACATTATACTTCCACATCTCCCTGATCTCAGAGCATCTCCAGATTCCCATGAGGGCTCCCAGCTTCAACCAGTGGACACAGCGTGGTCCCAAAGCACCTGTGCTGAAGATTTTGGCTTTCAGTAGGTACTGGGGACCTCTTTGTGTCCCCACCAGAGCTGTCTTCAGCAATTTGAATTTCCTGGCTTTTGTCAGGGCAAAGGCAGCGTTGTTCACCCAGCTGTGCTGATAGCAAGAGAGGTTTTACTGCTGCTTATTAGAAAAAGCTGCTTGCAGAATGTGGTGTGTGTACATCCCTGCCCCGTGCTCTGCCACTGCATTTGGAGGTGTCCAGGTCCCCCTCTCATGGGAAATGGGAACACAAAGGCTCTTCTTGAAGGGAAGGGCATTTTCCCCCACGTGCGGCCTCGCTACACAAGCGGTGTCACTGGCCTGGCATCTGCAATTTGCACGTTGCAAGCGTAATCAGAGCAGTTGTCCTCCTAACTCATAACAGACAGCATTTCACCGAGCTGCATTTACCATTGGCTGGTTCCACTGCACAGCCCAGATTAAAAACAAAGCAGAAAAAACCCTGGCGCTGCGCGTAGAGACGTGAGCACTCACCCGGAAGCTGCACATCCCACACTAGACAAGCCAAGTCGTACAGAGATAACAAAAGTTCAATAACTTCTTCAGCAGATTGAGCTCTTGATTACTGAGAACTATCTGCTTCAAAGAGTTGCAGCCTTGCTGGTGGGGATTCATTCACCCTTTCTCGAGCCAGGAAGCCACTTCTGATGCTGCACCATGGGCTGGGAAGGCTCCAAGCACCTTCGGCAAGCCATGAAGGTGCTTTTGTCCTAGAGAGAATGTCTCTTAAGACCTGGTGAACTCAACCTTCTTTCAGAAGGTTTTTCAGGCCAACAGAGGCACCTGAAGATTTAGAGAAAGATGACACTGCCAGATGGCACGGCCCAGGGAGAGGATGAAATGAAGGCTGCGGGGGATGCATACACTGATTTCTCCAAAGACTTATAACCACGATGAAGAAAGAAATAGCTCTGCCACAAGAGAGTCTGATGAGAAAAGTCATTTGCTGCTGAAATGTAATTTAAAAAATGTATTTAATACCAATTAACAACACAAGCCTGTAATATCCACTTATCTAAACTGCTTGTGGATTACTTGCTTTTCACTTACTAACCTACCCACTAATTTCCACAAAAAATGAAAATACAGGTCAGGCTTTTGCTACCAGATTTAGTTATTTTACTACCAGACAAAGATGAGCCAGAATGATTATCAAGAAAAATAAGGGGGAAAAAGAGAATTGGGAAATCTTAGACATTGTATTAAAACAACAGTTTTTAGGGTGTTTGATTTACTATTCAACTGTGCGCAGCTGCTGCTGTGAGAAATAGGAAGCATGCCAAGGGAAAGAGATGGGGGGAAAAAATTAATGTGTGGGGGAGGTTTGCAGAATCAACTGGTTAATGGGATATGAAAATTTTTATGAGTAAGCCCCTGCTGAAAAGCACTTGTTTGTTTGAACCAGCTTACTGCTTACCCACTGACACGGCAGTACGGGTATTCTCTCCAAAGGACTTAATCAAATGTGAAATTTGGGCAGCATTTGGGTTTTTCATGCACTACTTTAGATCCTCTGTGCTTCTCCTGGTTTATCTTGGAGCAACCTAAAGTCTGCTGGGGCCCTGGCACGTTTCTGCCTCTCCTACTGCAGGCAGGCTGTGGTGCTCCGTGTGAAGGGGAGCCCGGGGAGCACTTTCCACAGGGAGAGTAGTAAGGGACTGGTCCCACAGTCCCGTGGGGAAGAAGCTCAGCAGGGTGAGGTTAGAGATGTGGGTTTGGATGCCTTTGGGCAGAGGACAGGAGGGAAGCTGTGCTCTCAGCATCATGCCTCGCCCAGGCTGGTCCCACCTTTCCTCCAGTCCCGTTACAGGGCAGGGAAGAGCACTTCACTCCTGGGGGAAGAAGGATTCAGGGTTTGAATACCCACAAAAGATCCTAGACTGCTATTTTTATTTTTTTAAAAAGGAAAACTCTCAACTTGGCTCAGAGGAAGACCCCTAACTCTTTAACAAGTCCATGTCTGCCTGTGAGACCACTTTGGCAGCCCCTGATGATTATCCTCACCTCTATGAATCCCAGTCCTGGCCTTTGATGAATTTGCAGACACTTTACTTGGCAACCTAAGCAACACCTTCAGGATTATTCACCATCCTGAATTTAGGAGCTGTATTATTGCCTCTTAATCTCTTTTGACATAACCTAAAACTTGTTTTTCAGTCCAAGTGGGGGAAAAAAAAAAAAGAAGACTTCATCCTCCTCAGAACAAGCCTGATTTGTCTGCAACATTTTATTGGATTGTATTTTGCACAGTTTCTTCTATGAAAATCCTCATCATACTTAAAAATGCCTTTCACTTTTTTTTTTTTATGTAAATGGCAGAGGCTCAACAATTTACAAGAAAAATAAATGTCCCAAATTCTCTAAAAAACCCCAAAACAACCCCAAAACCAAAACAAACCACAAACCCTGAGGCACAGAGCTCAAGTTTGCACCAAACCCTGGTCTGTGATATTGCCTGTGCTGAGGAGGGAACTGGCACCAGCAGAAGTCCTGGCTCTTATTGGGGTTTACTCATTGGTGAAAATCAGCTGCTGGAGAAACTTCTAAACTCAAAATGCTCATTTGAAGTTGACTGATAAACTCCCCCAAACAATGTTTTATTGTCATGTAGATTCAACCCTATCTACAGCTACTAGGCAGCTAATGGGCTTAGCCCTAGTCTATACCTAATGATATTAATGAAGGGGTATTTTCTAGAACCTGTTCAAATAACTCACGTTTAAACTAAGGGATCAAAGCAGTATGCAGTGCTCCTTTACAAGAGTTCACTCTGAATGCTCCTGTTTGCATCTGCAGCATGGTGAGAAGAATACCCATTGTGTTGGTACTCCAGAAGGCATCACTGTAGAATATTAGACTTGAGAAATCATTTATTGGTATCTTATCTTGCATACCTAATTGAGGTGTCAGGCCATTGCATTTAAACTATAACTTGAAGACTAATTAAAGGCAACAATTTAGTGCTTACCTAGGGATTCAGGGAGATTGCATGATGACCTGCCTATGTTGTAAAGGGAAGATTAAACATACTGAAATGAACAATGTCTTTATTTTCCTTGTGATGCCCGATTTGGGGGAGTAATCCCACTTTATCCCCAAACATAAACCTTCTTTTATTTAGAGGGATGTAACCTAGAGATGCCTTATGGACCTTTTCACCTGACTTTGATGTCCTCACAATTACTAACCCTAAGCTTGTTGTTTTACTGCTTTATCTTTCCCTGATTTTTTTTTCCAAGGAGCTATCTGGCTAGTGGGAAAGTCTCACTTTTCTGCAGAGAAAATTTCAAATGAAACAAATTAAGTTTTACATATGGTTTTGCTTCCTTTTATTTACATATGCAGATCATCTTTTAACTTCAAATTCTAAACCTTGTGTTGATTAACAGTACATGGGATTCTCTGAAGAACAGCAGATCTGAACTGGCAAGTTAAAAGCTTAGGGGTCACCTCTGGGACAAGAAGAAGCAGGAGGCAGTTTTCGTGCCTTCGTGAAGACGATGACGATGCCTTGATTTCACATGGTGTGGAAGGAGGCAGGCAGACACTAAATATAAAGGGCAGAAGTTTATTTGACAGTGTTATAGGGAGGGTAACTGGAGGCAAACATTTGACACCGACATGCTGGAATGCTGTAAAAATTTAATTAGATGGGTACATTAGTCATAGCTGTATTAGGGGGTTCATATACTACATGTAAAAATGCATGCTCTGGTGCAGAAGAAATATTTAAGTCCTTCCTGTAAATACCATTTCCCTCATTATTGGGAAATGTGGTCTCAGCGGGACCATTGACCATGTCATTGTATTTACAAAAGTATGGTTAGAATGAGATTAACAGCATTTATGGGAAGGGTTTTCCTGCACAGAGAAAGATGGTCATTATATAGGGAAGGCCGTGCCGCCGAGTTGCAATGAAGTAAGTTTATGCGGCTGCTGGCGGGTTTAATGTCGGGTTTAGCTCTGTATTGTTAAACTGTCTTTAATAGCCTCGTGTTCACTGAGACAAGGGCTAGTGGTGAGCTGAGAGGCACTGAAATACGTCTAGAAGGCCTACTGCAATATTGCCTGCCCCTGGACACCACTGAGGAATGCTTCACAGCTGTCTCAAGAAAAGCTGGACACTTGCTCGCTCACTCTGGGTAGTTAAGAAGCGTTTTCACAAGGGTCCTTATGAGACGACCCCTTGGGACTAGGATTATTTGCTAAGTTCAGCTGAATCTGGTGCAGATAGCTCCCAGCATGGATCTGCATGACTGTGATCTAATGCATTAAAAATTTCAATAACTTCCAAGATTGATGGGTGTTTTCTTTATTTTTAAGCTGCCACTATATCCAAAAGCTTGCAGGGAGATACCTAGATTTCAACAATCCTCTTCCACTTTGCGGTGAACCAGTAAACCAATTTAGTCCAAATATTTCCCACATGCTTGACATAAAGAACTGGGTTACTGTGGGGCTGCTCCAAAGCCTGCAGAAACCAAAGGCTTTGTAGAAAAGCTTTGAACATGAAGATCAAGAGTGTAAGCTAGTTCCAAAACAAAGAATTGGTAAACCAGTTAGAAATCACACTTGAAAGGATGTGCTCAGCTCTAGTACTCCATACACACTGCTGCCTTCAAAATCCTCATAGAACATACTCTTTTCCTTGGAAAAAAAAAGAAAAAAAAAGCATCTTTCAAGTAATTTGCAACGATTTCTTTTTAGAAATCCTTGCAGAAAAGGAGCTTGGACCATTTCCCTTAATTTCCTTTCAGCTTTACTACATGTGGAAAATAAGATAACGTTTTAATTTGACAATGTTCATTTCATAGTAAATAAGCAAATAATTGGTCATGCTTTATTTTAAAAAATGTTTTGGTTGCAGTACCACGTGTGGCATTCAAGAGCAATTATGAGATTGAGATACCGGATAGGAAAAGGATAAAAAACAAAAGATGACTCAACCAAAATCAACTAATACTTCGTCTTAATCAGTGTTTGGATTGTTCTGATGAATCTGATATCAATTCTACAGAAAAGAAGAATGCAACACTGGTGATCAGTTAATTTCCCAGAATTCAGTGAGTTTGCAAAGAAGATGCTGTTGTCTGTAATCACCTGTAAGCATATAAAAAAGGAAGCTGCATAACTTCCGAGGAAGCCAGTTGTGACCTTAGTAAATCACATGTGTAAGTACCGAGAACTTATCTTACATCAGGGGAGTGGGTAGGAGGATATTCAGGATAATATGCATAAAAAAAGTGAACAGCAGGCTGTGGTTGATTCAAACATGAAAATATAGATCAAAATTCCCTAAGCAGATAAATGAGTCAGGTGTAATATTTACACAAATTGGAAAAAAATGTGTCACACTGGAAAGGGAAGGATAATGAAGCCCCAAACCTTCCTTCTCCTAAGACAACTCTTTCCTAACTCCCAACCTGACTAAAAGACTCACCCTTTATTTTCATGTCTGTTGTTTAAAATCAGCAGGTCAGTCAGACCAATGCAATTCGTCTGTCATAAGGATAAACAGCCAAACGACCAGAAATTAATTGCAAGGCAGATCCATATACACATAGATTTGTTTAAACAGGAGAAAAAAACCCCTACCTTACTCTTAAAAAAACCCAACCAAACAAAAAAAAAACTATCATAAAACTTTCCCAGAACTGTTACAGTGTGAAGCAGTTTGGGGCTGTAGGGCTATTTTGCCATGGGCAAAGGAGTCAGCTGATACCAGTGTCTAATCTAGCCTTGGTATGAGTATCTCTACAATGTTTGGGAATATCTGCAGGAACAATGTTAGTGGGTAAAAGCCACAAGAGTTTTGATTCCAAGGGCACATTTAACCATTGTCACCACTATACTTGCAAATGACAAAGTGGGACTTTTAATTTATGTGACTTTAGAGAAAAGGGAGTCTCCTAAGAAAAGCAAGATGGGGATTGAAAAAATATAAAATATATTCTGGATGAAATTCTGTAACATTTCCAAATGATGACCAATATTTCACTGAACAATAGTTTTCAAAAGGCAGTGAGGCAGCTGAATGAAATAAAGATCCTATCACACAGCTCCTCTGCTTACCTGGCTGTTTAACATCGTAATTTCTTTTTAAGTCTGAAGAAAACCAAGGCTCCCACTAACATACAATGCTGCAAGTAGGAAATACCATTTTGGAAGCTCTTTAGTGACTTAAAAATTTAAGTCTCTTTGGCAAAAGTATGAGAGATTATTTTGAAAATTGGATTCATAATTAGTAAACCAGAGAACTGGACTCTTCAAGATCATTAGAAAGATATTACGTAAGAAGTCAGTGAGATTTGTACACCTTAGCCACATAATTTCCTCTGAAAATTTTCCTTCATGTCAATCTGCATTCAAATAATTCTTCTTGCACTTGTGTACAGTGTGTTTAGCATGACCACGGAGCATGATAAATCAAAGCTCAGAAATTCATTAGGAATAGGAATGAAACAAATGTCTCCTCAAAACATTATAGTTCTGAAAAGGTAAGTGACTAAGCTACAGAGAGAAGAAAAAATAGCTTGTAAAATCAGACCAAAATAGTTCCAGCTCATCCAAAGCCCATCCCCAAGTGAGTGCTGGAACATCAGACAGCGGTGGCTAGCAGAGCCTAGGCAGAAGCAGATGTTGTGTCCAGAGCCCTCGCTGTGGAATTTAATAGCTGGTTTGGTGAATCCTTTGAACTGGTCACTTGGGAAGGCAGTGCCAGCTTAGTTTATGGTAAGTTTGAACAGTCCAATGTTTGAACAGTGGATTCACCTCTTACTGGAAAAAAGTGACTGTGTTTGTAAATAAGATGACAAGGGTCTTTTGCAACTGACAAAGCATTCCCATTTTCCATAGAAAAGGAATCATTTGCCTGGGAAGAAATATCATCTGGCAGTATTTCTAGAGCCGCGCTTCAAAGAGAAATTTGAAGCCGCTCTTGTATAATGTGCAGGCATTAATCACCAAAAGCGAGATTCTCATAAACAAAAGTAATCCAAACCAGTAATGCAAACCCAGCTCCTCTCCCTCGCTGAGCACCGATCAGCGTGGAGCACGTGAAAACCCGGATCGATCCCCTTTTGCTGATAGAAAGTCACCTGGCTCCACTGCCCAAGGACCAGCTCGTGCCCTTGTGCCTCAGAACAAGGGCTGAGCGTTGCTGAAACCTTCCAGCAGTGCAAAATGTGAGCAATGCCAAGGAGACTGGGACAACAAAAATAGCATCAAAGGAAGCAGGGAAAAATGTTGGCTGCCTGGCGGTGGGAGTAGCAGAATAAACGGCTGTATTATGGGACTGTCACCTGAGCGAGCCGATCAATGCTATTAAGACTGAGTCAATCTGCGTCTGTCCAAGTATAGCAGTGCTTGAATGATGACAAATCTCAGAGTCCAAAGGGAGACATCCTTCACCTTGTTGAAAAGCGAGGAGGCGGCTGCTGTGATCAGTTTTGGCAAGCGTTTCTGATCCCTACCTGGCCCGTTCCCATCAGGTGTCATGTACTGAAGCTTTATGTCTCCTCAGATAACAGCACTACTGCCACGCCGAGAGCCTGAATCGCTGCGGACAGGCAGTGTTGACTGCTGTCATTTCACTAAAATGAATAATTATTTATCTCCCACTTGAGTGAACTGTTCCAAAGATGAAAGAGGGAGTGCACAAGAGAGATGGTACCAATAAGAGAGCCTTTAATGAAGGTATTAACTCTGAGGAAAACTGGCCTGGAGGTTCGTAGCATCAGTGATGCTTAAGTGGCATATCTGTGAGATTGTGGGACTCTGAATCAGACAACTTTTTATGGGAAGAGGAATGAGGGGACCTTTTTCCAAGCCACTTTAATAGCCCAGTCTGCAAACAATCTTCTCCTCTCTCATTGCTGTTCTACCCTTGTCTCTCCCTTTTGGCATGGTGCCTTCCCCCCCTACCCGAGCAGCAGCTGTGCACACTTGAATAGTAAATCAAACACCCTAAAAACTGTTGTTCCAAAATCTTTTCAGATCTTTCTCTCCTCTATTTCTGTTCTCTTTTTCTTGCTAATGATTTAGGCAATTGGATTTTTTTTTTTTTGTAAATCTGGTGTGAACTAATTTTGTGTTGCACACAACTTGATGTATCAAAACGTCTATCGCTGAATGGAGGTAGAAGTACATCTAGTCCATCACCCACCAATGCATGAGTTTCAGAGGGCACAATCAAAGGAAATGCATGGTGGGGGGGGGGCTTTGCATTTTGTTTGGGACCAGGAGGTCTCAGATCATCTTGTGAAAGGATGAGGAAGATAGAAACAGCCGGGATATCCAGGTGATAGACAGCAATATAAATATATCCAGTCAGGGCTGATTTACACTAGCCAGGCACCTCAACTCAACATCCTAAACAGCATTTGTTTTTATGGTTTCAAGATTATTTCCACAACAAAAATGCCTAGAGGATTAATAGTGTAGAGAGAGGGATGAAGGCAGAACAGCGAAACACCAGATAATTAGCACTGTGCAGTACATCATATGCTTTTTGTTGTACTCAACATCTATCACAAAGTTACTCTGGAAAATGGGTGCATTTTTTTCCTCATAAAGGTTAGATTTAAAGTAGGGAACTTAACGGATAGAAATGCCTTGCTTCTGCCCAACATACCTAGCAGCTTAACTGTTCTTGTATTTTGAAACTATTGCAAGAAACTCCTGTTGCACCTTTGAAAAGATCCAATTTGGAAACAACAACAAAAATTGTATAGTTCTTATAGTGCCCCTTTTTTTTTGCATGATATTACTTAAGCCATGGATAACATGGGTTTCTCCCTTTAGTATGTCTGTAAAAGTGATGTGATGGTAGAGCTTTGGCTGTGAAAATACACTGTATGCTTTGTTACAAAGAAAACCACAGTTTGAAAACCAGGGAAAACTCTGATTCACCAGCATGACTCATACATGCACTATAGAGCCTGCAATCCCTTTAGCGAAGATGCAAGCCCAGCAGCATGTAAGTACTTGCAGAAAGAACACATTTTCCCTAAATGAATGAACTTTGAGGGCCTTATCTCACTCCTTTTGAAAGCAGTAGAAAAATCTCTCGCTGGACTTTGGATGAGTCCCTTCAAGGCAGGAGGAAAGTTAGTAGGCACCCTGTAAATATCCACAGAAATGACTCAAAGCCACCATCAAGATAATGTTATCGTAGGAGATGGGAAGTTAGATTTCTGAGAAGGCTGCTATGAGACCAGGGAGGGCCTATTACAGTGGCTGCTGTCTGATTGTGATTAGCGAAGTGGAACTTTTCAGGAAACAAATACTTCAGGGTTCCCACCTCAAGAGATAGTTTTGACACGTTCTCAATTTCAAAAGATGCATCTGAAGGATAAAACAAACAAACAAACAAAAAAACCCAAACAAAAAACACAAACCAAAATTCAGAGGACTTTTTGATGCCTTCAAACAAAACCAGAAACAACTAGACTAGAAAATATACTTGTTTGAAGGTAACAACTCAGTTGACTGCAGCACAAGGGAGTACACAGACATTTCATATCCAGGGATGAAATAATTCTGCTACATTACTCCAACTCCTGAGACCACTGGTGCAACTGATTATAATAAAGTGTAAGTTGGAGTAACCAAGAGTCAGGCTGCTGGGTTCTGCTGACTAAACAAGCATCACTAGAGGAAAGGACACCTCTTTGAGGTGTAATTGAAATTCATTTTGTCTGCTGGGGCTACGAAGTAGTGTAAGAACAGGCATAGGCCTTGGATGGGGGAACAGAAGGTACAGACACAGGTAATCTTGTTCTCTCGACCCTCTCAAGTAAGTGGCTTCACTTTCAGAGATGCAAAACCATGTTGCTTTTGTGAACCAGCCTAACAGGGGAAGGAGACAGGTTTGTGCTGCTGGTTTCCCACTCTTCATCACAGCCATACCTGGTGCACATATTTTTTCACATATTTTTCAGTGAAAACAAATCCTGAAAATTTTATTTTCAGTGTAGCTGCCGTATTAATATTAAAAGAATAAGAGATTTAGTTACAAAGCTCTGAACTGGCTTTCCAACAATTTTTTCTTTACTTTAGCATGGGTAACTTTCAGTGTATTTTGAAAATACTCAGAAGTCAAGGAAACTCTCTTTAGCACACAAGGAAGTTACAATCACCATTTCTTTCCATGTTGCTGTGGCTCTGCTGAAGCCACCCCTCTGTCTTGGGTCTCATTGAAGCTATTAATTCTGTGATACTTTTCCCCATGCACGTATCTTTTGCCTGAGCACACCTGCATGCTTCCAGCTCCTCCACCTGCGATCTGCTTTATGGGCTCATTTTCCCTGGGCTTTTGACTCTAAATGTTGTCTTAACATGTTTCTCATCCACTTATGAGAGTCACAAGTTGGCTGAAACTTGGGCTTTTTAGCTTGAGCCGTGGGAGGAGGAGGCCAGGGCTTACGTTACATACAGGAGTTTGGTGTTCCTCAGATGCAAGATTAAGTCAACTCAGATCCTGCACACTCATCTTTTAACCACGCTGCGCTCATATGAAAGGTCATCTCAGTCCCATAAACTCTCATGCTCGTATTTCCCAAGCTAACAAACTCCTCATTTGGTTTTCAGAGCTGGCTGGAGTCTTTCCATGCTGAAATTGCTTAACTCCTGAGCCAGTGATGATAATTAATGAAATGTATTCCCTACCATTTCCACACCAGCAGCTAACTGACTTTGGATTTCAGTACATTGTACATTATTCCTGGATAAAAACAGATATAGCTCTCACCATTTCATAATATTAATGTGGATTTTCAAACTTCTGAAAAGCTCGAATTAGAAAGTATTTTTTATCTTGCTTAGAAAGAACAGAAAATAGATTAGTAGCCATATATGAAGAATGCATTAATGTTCATTAATACTTGGGCAAAACCTCTACATTAGAGAATTATCATGAGACATTGAAAAATTGGTCTTCTATATTGTCTGAAAGCAGTGTTTTCCTTTTCACAAGAGATTAAACATTTGTGTTTGGGGTTCCTGCTGAAGCCCTGGTTCTACATGTATTAAGTCTATGTTTGAACAGAGAACACCATAAAGCAGAGGTCCTGGAGCAGGTCCAGAGTAGGGAAACAAGACTGGTGAAGTCTGGAGGACAAACCACATGAGGAAAGGCGGAGGGAACTGGGGTTGTTTAGTCTGGAAAAGAGGAGGCTGAGGGGACATCTTATCACTGCCTATAATTTTCTGAAAGGGGGTTGCAGAGAGGTGGCTGAAGGTCTCTTCTGCTATGTGACAGGTGATAGGTCAAGGGGAAATGTCCTTAAACTGCACTAGGGCAGGTTCAGATGAGATGTCAGGAAGAAAGTATTCACTGAAAGAGCTGTTGGGATGAGGAACAGACTGCCCAGGAAGGTGGTTAAGTCCCCATCCCTGGATGTATTTAACGACAGGTAGATGAGGTGCTCAGGGATATGGTTTAGGGGAGAACAGGTACGGTTGGACTCGATGATCTAAATGGTCTTTCCAACCTTGCGATTCTGTGATTTATTTCACAGGTCACAACTTTACTTCTGGGGAGAGAAAGTTGGCAAGAGGTTGTACTAAAGAGAACCGTTATCTGAGGAACACTGCCCTTGATTTCTGTGGGGACAGGATGGATTTTGCCTGGTGCTGCTCCCCTTCCTGGCAGCTAGCTCACAGCTTCTCTGGAGTAGTGATGCCACGAATTGAGAAGCTGTGAATGTAGGTGTATGAGCATGAATCTATTAGTCTGTCTGCATGATCTGACACAGGCCTGCCCAGTGAGCTGCTATAAGACACATAGATTCCTACAGCCCATGACAGAAAAACTTGAGGGATTATAAACATGTATTTCTAACTAAGCAAACAAAAACTATTTCTGCGTCACAAAAACCCTTCTTTGGACCCTCAGTAAGTTACTTCAGCTGACTTAATACCATTCTCCTATTTCATTGTGGTATTATAGTCAAAGAGGTTTCAAAGAATGTTTATCAATATGGTGATAGGCGCTTTATATATATAAATATATATACTGGTATTATGGTGTATTCCCTTTGCTGCCACTGCTGTCACATGGAGAGCCTGGCCTTTATAGGATTTATTAAACATTGACAGAAACACATATAGTGTACATCAAGTGGGACACTGGCCTGCCTCCCCCACCAAGTTCTTTGCTCTCATTACCCCAATCCTTCATCTAGTTAGAGCAAATGCTTTCCTTCGTTGGGAAGGGCTGCATTTTCCAGTATTTCTGCCCAAAATTCCTCTCCTACATTGCCACATAGTAAACTTAGTGTAAGAGGGATCTTATTCAGATAGTCATCTGCATTTATGCTACAGAAATATTTGTTATATGTAAACAAGATTATGTGTTCTCCCTCACCGAGCTAGATCGTATCTCAAGGACACACCCCAAGAGAAAAAAGGGAGGAAGTTATTCCATCCCGGGGCAGCTCAGGAAAAATTCCTCCCTATTTCTGTTTTGCTCCAATACCAAGAGCAGATACTCACACGCCCCCATTCCTATACAGACTTGGTCGTGCTGGTGTGGTGCAATAACTAGCCTTTGTCTTTCTCCACCCACTAGTTTATGATATAACCCAAACTCACAGCCACCGTATCAGGCTGCCCCTCATGCCTTTCTGTGAGCTCACGTTCCACAATCCAGCTCGGGTACCTGTGTTTCTGGATATGGATTCGGGGAAGTTATGACATGAAACTGCATGGTGAGATGAGAGAATACACAGAGAAAGTGTTAAAAATATCCCCCAACAATGAGCATTTAGAATAAATTGGAAATAGAGGTGTATGATTTGTGGTTTGAGAGACTGTGTGCAAGTCATTGTGCAGTATTGTTCATTTCTCTCTTCCAAATACACATATGAAAGCCAGGAACAAATAATATTTTTATAAACAGGGAGGAGGTTTTCTTTTTTAAATTAGATTATGTTAAAAAATAATCTAGGATGACTGGAGTGAGATTGTACCTATACAGAGAAATTACTACACAGCCAAGTGAATCATTAATCCAAATATAATGTATAACTTTACGGCAAACAAAAGCCAGACATATTAAGAGTGAAATGTTTACAATAGAGAGTTACATATTAAAATGTATGTATAATTGTAACCTTCTGTTAACACCCTCTGGAAGAGAAGAAACACCAGTTCCATGCATTAAAATGCTGTGTCTTAACTATGCTCAGCGAAGAGCTTTGTATGTAACGAGAGCAGCATATGTTGGAGGGATTCTTGCAGATTAAAAAAAAACCAAAAAAAACCCTACTTCTATGAAAGTGCTTAGCAGAATTTGCTCCATCTTCATTTGTTTGTATCAAAGGAATTCATTATCATCTCCAGAGACAAACTTGGGGGAAAGAAAACGTGCTTTATTGAAAGCAAGACACATGATTTAATCTGATCTCACCAGAATTTCATTCTAGCCCTAGTAAGGTTGCCCTTTTTGCCACATTTTGCATCATGTCCTCAGCCCACAGGCATCCATTATACACTCTAGAAGAGACTTTCCATCAGTTGGGGGTGGGAAAACACACACTTTTTGTGGGACTGATCAAGGAGAACAAATGCATCTTCCATCCCTGCTACTGAAAGAAGCCCAAAGCCTTGGCCTGGGTCTATGCTGGCTGCCTCCACCTCCTCCAGAAAACCATCAGAGAAACAGAGTCATTTATTTGCACCAAGCTCATTTCCCAAACCTTTGGAACATACTTGACAGAGGAGAGTAACAACCAGGTCTTCTACTATTTAACCAACTCGACCACCGCAAACAGCTTCTCCAAGTAGTATAGAAAGCAAAGAAATCAAGTTTCTAACTCTCTTCCATTAAACAACTGATTAGTAAAGCCTTCTCATCACCTATTAAACCAGAAGGAAACCAGAGGAGAGAAAGAACAAAGCATCCCTTGAATGATACATGATCATTTCACTAGCAGGCTAGTATTGCCCTTACAAGCCCACTGTAATAAGCACCATTACTTCACCAAGAATCCCCCAAACAGCCTTCTCTGCACATTTATTGCTCTTTATATGGTTGTAGAAACACAGCAATACAGCCAAAGCCCAACTGCTTTCCTTGTCCCATCAAGTTCCCTTTTTCACTCAGAGACAAACCACTTCTTAAAACCAGACACCTCAGCTCCAATTCTCTCTGCTCCCCCCTGAGCCAGAGCCCTGCTTCAGCCTTTCTCAGGTGAGCCCTTGGGCTGATCCCCAACACTGAGTGTTGTTTCAGCCCACCAGGTGCCAGCTGCTCTTCCAAGACCAACAACCCACGTTGAGGCTGCAGAGGTGGTGCCAAGGAGCATTCACGTAGCTCCAGCTCACCTCACGCACCACCACGCTGAGCAGGGCCAGCACAAGAAGCACATGCTGTCTAAGCTCTGGGAGCTCAGGAACAGCTTTTACAGCCATTTGTGGATATTACCAAACTGGAAACCAGGGAATACAGTAGTTCAGAAGGTAGACAGACATGGAGAGACCTTATTCAAAGATGAAACTCCAGCACCATTGCATCTGCAAGATCTACCAGCACAATAACAGGGGCCACGTGCAGTGCAGCACTTGTGTATGTCACACATATTCACATTTCAATATCATTTCCACATAATCACATTTTAATACTTTCCATCCCACTGAATAAACAGGTGGAACTTACAATCCCTCAGATGATGTGCAGCACCAATGCCCAACACAGAAGAACACCCTCTTACTTACCCCCTTTCCTAGGGCCAAGGGCAGAAAGGCTCCTCTGCCAAGTCCTCTGGGCAGGTGATAGACTCACCCATCAAGCAAACGAAGACAATGAGAAGGTGAAGATTGACTTGCTTGTTATCACAAGGCTCCCAGCTGCCTCGTGCACACATTGGGATGATAATTTCAGAGGAGCTCTGCTGCAAGTGCTCCTCTTTTCCAATCAGTAGGCATCATCACAGCCAGATAAGGAGCTAACACAGATACTAGCATTCCAGTCATTACAGCGACATGTAATACTACAATTTTCTAGGCTATTGATTACTGCTCTTCTGGTATTGCAACCTAAAACACTAGGGGAAGTCAAGTGAAGAATGAGAAAAGGTGGATTTAGCATGCTGGTGAGCTGGTTAAAATACCTTTGCTGGAAAAAACCCCACAAAACTGCTTTCAAAATCATAACTGAATTTTGAGACAAAGGTTTTGGTGGTGGTTTAGGGAATTTTCTCTGGGTCTCCAACCAGACAAATTAGTTCCTGAGTCACCCAGCTATCAATTATGCTTTCAAAGTTTATACTTTGTTTTATTTTAGTGCAGTTTCATTCTGAGCTGCACCACAGACAAATTCTTGAAACACCTCAAGAAATAGTGTGTTTTTCTGTCTCAGACCCCTCCTTAGCATTCAGACAGAAGTAAATGACTCTATCATAAACTCTATGGGGAGTTTATCGATAATATAAAATGGTACATTTTGCTTTCAAGACATTTCTCATTACAGTCAGGAGAGAGAGAGGATATGAGTCAGAAGCTTTCTTCTCGGTGTCACTCGGTTCATTTATTCACTTGGTTTACTGAAACGTAAGCAGCTGTTAGAGCTAGAAGTCCCGAGGCACATGTGTTCTTTAACACATAACTTAATTTCCAAAACAAATAATTACAACTCCATTTCTGAGTGTCACCCTTCCTGGGAGCGTCTGATGCATATGCAAAAATGCAAAAACTTGAACGTGGAAGCTCCGCTGCAGCTAACTGCTCTCCCTGATAGGGGCGATTTACCCTCCACCCAATTGTTGAAATCTACCCAAATTGTTGGAATCTGCCCAATTGTTGGAATTGTTGAAATCTGCCCAAAGTGGCAGATTTACCCTCTACCCAACATTTCTTCCACTTGGGCAGTCATTTCTACAGCTGGATTACTATTAGATTACTCCAAGTGAGCAGACAATGGCATCTCACTACTTTATCTCCTACAGACTCCTCCAGGAAAAACATACATTGGATGTCAGATGGAGGTAACTCTCAGTTACCCTGCAGAGAAAGTGTTATAATTTAAAGGTTTGGTATTTTGCATCGTTAGAAACTGGCTCCTCCCCCCTTTAGCTATAACACTGACCTAATTATACAGAGCCTCAACGCTACAGTGAGTAGCAGTTTCAAGTTCGCTTGTTATGTGATGCCTGCAACAATATTTATTCACAAGCCATTTCAAATAAAACGTGTTGTTTTACTGTGCTAACATCAAAGCTGAGCTTGTAGATTGCACTGGCTTCATTTCTATGATATGCATACCTATACATATATGTATTTACATACGTACACACATGGGTACACACACATACTCTTGCCCAAGAGAAGCAGTACAGGGCTGCTTATAACAACAGCAAGCAACTGGTGCTTATGGTTTTGGATCTTGCAGCACCTACTGTCTGCGTGCCTTTCATATGGAAATCCAGGTGTGGGACAGAGACAGGCAGCTGCCTGCACGGCACCTCTCCCAGCGTCCCATACTGCTGCCTGCAGAGATGCCATCGATTCTGCCCCAGGGGATCCCATTTTCTCCTACTCAGGTTAGCAGTAGTTTGAGGCAGCAGTCCATCTCATTCAACATCTCTGTGGCTCAGGACAGATTTTTACTGCGCCTCCTTGCACAGGCAAAGACTTGAGGTGGAGGATGGCTGTAGATGGAAATCAATAGTAATAGTGAACTATAAAAAGGCAACTTGTGCCAAGATACATTGAATAATATTAATTTCTCCAAGATATAGGATCATGAAACCAAACCCTTGTCATTTGAGTCATTTTCACTTTTGGAGTCTAACCTCTTTGCAGTCACTAAAGTCTCTGTACCCTTTCTGTTCCCGTTTGGTTTTTCTTTTTTTTTTTTTTTTCCTTTTTCTTTTTTTTTTTGTCTCTGAAGGTATGCCTAAACCTTACTACAACTAACCAAAGAAGAGGTATGGTCAACAAATAACGTAGGGCCCTTATTTCCTTCACTTAAGTTTTGAGTATATGATTTGGTGAGAAACCCTTTGTGAAGACAGAGCTCAAATTCTCCCACTCACCAGCATGGGAAAGGAAAACATTAGCTAAGAGAGCTGATGGTCTTCTCTTCCCTGTCTTGGTTTGGCCAGTGCCAAATAGTTATGTCCATACTGCTAGAGGGGCACAATTCAGCACAAGCCAGCAGAAGCAACGTGAGAAGATACAGCCAAAGACCTGAACTGGAATAATAGCATAAATACGGTTATCACATGTACATGGGACAAACTGTCATCCTTCAGACGTTTCCCTGCAGACTCACCATTTCTCTTTGCCAAATCTGAACCCTTCTTGCACAACATAAAGCTTTCCCAGTAGAGGTGGCCTGGGCAGCATCTTATTTTTTCATTGCCAACAAGTATTTCTGAGAAAGGCTAGAACAGAGCGTGCCAGAGTCTGGAATTAGATACAAATTAATTGCGTGTAATTACTCAAGAGCATGAAGTGTCTTTTTGGGATTTTATACTTATTGTTATTGTAATGATGTTCAATTTGCAAATACAATTATTGTAAATTACTCTATTGATAACTTCAGCCTCTCTATTGTGTGTGATCACCTCGCCAGATTTCTTGTGGTCTTTAGAAACAAGAGGGGGGTTTAGCCATGATGAAGACACAAGTAAATCTGAAAATTGACTATTATTCTCACAATGTCTTTCTGTTACTCAGAAGTGGGCAACTGATACGTTATTAGCTTATGATTAAATTACAGTTTTACTGCAACATCTAAGAGGTCAAAGTCATAAACTTTGTTTTTGTCTTTCACCAGAAGCTTACTAATAATAAACTAACACATATTCTCTTAGCAGTGTTGCCTCTTTGATTTGACTTGATTTCTTAATTTTCCATTTTATACCCTCTTGGGCTGCTCTTATCATTTCATGTAAAGTAGGACTGCCAGTGCTCCAGGGAGCTGTTGGGAGGGCTAATAAACCGTACTTAAAAGCCTTTCAAAAGCCAGTTTTTATGTAAAATATGTAAGATTGGTTAAACATTTTCCTTCTTGAGCTTCCTCACAATGTGTAAGTCAGTATTAATATGCACAAGTAGAGAAAGAGGTCTGAAAATTGTCTCTACTGGAGTTTATGTTCAACTACAGTCACTGATTCTCATTGCTTCCCTGATTGGCTTCAGAAATTCCCTTGTCTTGCTGCACCCTGACCATTTAGTATATTGTTCAGGTAGTAAAACCTATAGAAGAAAAAATCCTATAACTATACTGGGAAAAACTATAGCATAGTTAGAAGGGACAATGCTGAGCAGCATGGAGAGGTGAGAGAGAAAGAAGCTGTAGAAGATCAAAGGGGAAAGGGAAACCATTGACAGGAAAATCTTACTCTCAGAGACTCTTTTCCTTCCTCCCCCGTAATTTTTTTCTTACAGTCTCTTCCCTGTGCAGGGACCTACATGTCCTCCTCTGCATAGCCTTTCCTCTTTGCATCCACTTCCTTTTAAGCCAATTCTCCAGTTAAATATCTTCCCTCTTTTCCTCCTGCTTCCTTATTTCCTCACCTTTTTTTTCTCCTTGCCCAATTTAGTTATTTTTCTCTATAGTTTAAACTAGCGAAAGGGAAATTCAGGTTCAATATTAGGGAAATCCTCTTTGATGGGTCGGACAGTAGAGGCACTAAAACAGTTTGCCCAAGGAATTTGGTGGAGCTTCCATCACAATGTAGTTTTAAGGAATGAAATCAACAGGGATGTGCTGGGGATTTCCAAAGTCTGGCTGGTCTCACCTTGGGGCAAGAGGATGGATAGATGACCCTTTCAGATCTCTTTCAGCTTTATGTTTCTGTGATTCCTTTCACCACTCCAGGGTCTGAGGGTATTAAAATGGCTCAGGGTCTGTCAATGCTTAATTAAATCTTTACAGCACAGGACAAGTGTGTAAATCTGCAGAGACTGTTTTTCCAGGGTCACTGTGCTCACATCCAGAAAGGTGCTGACACAGGCACACACAAACACACATCGTGTTGTAAGAAGCATGCTCATAACTTATTTATGAAGTTTATAATCTGACACTTAAAAAAAAAAAAAAGAAGAAGATCCTAACAGGCTCCAGCATTCCATAGTTGTTGAAATGTCACCTCTCAGATACAGATATTGATTTACAGTTTGAGACCAAGCACAGAGTATTCTGTGCTAACAAGCCAGTACAACTCTACTCGACATTTCTCAGTGAAGGAGAGGGCTAAGTTGTGCTTGCTGTCATTTGTCAGAAAGCACTGAGTTTTGTGGGTGTATTATAACACTGAGCTCTGGACTAGGAAGCCTGTCAACATGGGTCTGTTCTGCCTGGGCAGTTGGGTGAAGGTTAAATGAGAAGAGTGTCAGCTTTTTATTTAGAGCCTACAAGACTTCAAACAGGATTTCTGAAGGATATGGGGACACCTGTGAAAAACAAGGTCTAAACGAAGCCTGGTCACTTGAATGTTTTTCTGCAGGCGAAGAAACAGTTTTAATCCCTTTCATACTTTTTTTGAGATCTTTGGGCACCTAATTCAGCCACTGGCTGATAGAAACTCTAACAAATTTTGCAGCCTAGAACATGTTGATTTTTTTTTTATTATTTTTTGAATAATCACATACAGTGGGAGGATAAGCCAGCTGGAATCCATGTTGTCCAAAATGCTAAAAATAGGAGACGCAGATCCTGGAGAACATATAAGCTGGCACAGAGGGAACGAACCCGTGACGTTGGTGGTGGACAGCTGACCACCAGGCAGGCAGTGAGAACAATGTGATAGCTACATGAAACACAAGACCTCAAAAAAAAAAAAATTAATTTGCTCCACTTGCATGGAGCTGGTTTCCAGGTCAGACATGAAACATCTCAGTTCCAGCAAAGCCAATGGCAAAATTCCTGCAACATCGCTGGGAAGCAGAAATGTTTTCAAGACTTAAATATAAACTTCCAAAAATTAAAACCCTTGTGAAAAAAAAATAAAAATCTATATAGTCCATCACATTTTCATTGGTAACAAGCCAGGTACAACACATGATTGCATGTTCTGCTACTTTTTAAGCAAATCTGTAACTCCAGAATCTGTCCCAGGCACTGATCATTGTGTACACCATGAATACCCCATCCTTAACGTCCCCATTGTTTAACAAGTGTAAAGTTGGGGATGAACTCCCCTTTCTAAGACTCCTGGCCATAGCCTGCTGCTTACTAGTATATCTGGGCCTGGGTATCTCACCTGGAAGGAGCTTTACACTGAATTGCTAAGACCCATAGCTTCAGCATGATAAAATTTTACATACTGTTGTTTGTGCATTTGTTGTCAATGTTGTGAAGAACGGGTGAAATTCTGGTAAACAGGAGGTATTAGCAGACTGTCTTAAAATTCCTTTCTTTCTAGACCTTTAGCTTGGCTACATCGTTTACTCAAAAATAATAGATTTCCTTTAGACAGTTTTGCCCCAAATTTATCCTACTTATATGAAGTAATGACTGTGTGCTGTCCAAATACTAATTTGCCAAAAGGTAAGCTGAAAGGTCTACTGAAGCCTCTTTGTCACACTTCTAATACAGTATTGCCTAATTACTTTAACCTTGCTAATCTCACACTGAAGAACTTCCATTCAGCCTTTATTTTTCAAAAGCTTTTAACATTTTGCTGTCTGATGCCACCCTTTATTTATTTACTCTGGTGCTTTGTGGTGGTGGTGGGTACTCAATTGCACCAGTGGAAGGATGTGCAATCAAACTTGCAAGGAGACAGTAGTCTCTGATTGTCATCAGCTGCAGCTCATTATTCTCTCAAGGATTCCTTGTGCCAATCGATGATAAACAATGTGTAATCACTTGCAATTGATTGCAAATCAGATTGCATAGACTGGCATGTGGAGTCCTTGACGGAATAATGAGCGATGCCTTTTGCCCACTCCTGGGTCTGTGAGGCCCACATGCCATTATCTGATAGCTCCTCTCTTCGGCTCAAGTGCTAAGCACATCGTGTGGGATGTATCAGGTCAAGGTTGTGCTTATATTTGGTGTGTGACATTTTGGGTGTTTATTTCATGTTGGTCGTGGCTCTTCCTTTGTGTGCTTTAGGGAGATGTTTTCTCCTGCAGAGACAAAATTGGAGGGATAAGGTTATGTTTATGATTCAGTCCATCAGCAGTGCACTAAATCTGTTTTCCTTTCCAGATTTCTAAATCTCTCTACTTTCCCTTTCAGAAATGGTGTGACAACTCAGTTTTGAGGCAGTTGTTAGAAAAATGGTCTGGACAAGTCACAAGTAACAGGAATACATCCCTGATGATTTGTTCCAAAGCTCAGTAATATATATGGTGAGTTCAGCTAGGTTGGGCTACACAGACCTTTACCTTCTAAAGTAGTGCTAATTGGGTCTGGTCTATTGACCATTGGTGGCCTGAAAAATCACCACAAAAAAGCAGCCAGTGATTTATGACAAAAAAAAAAAAAAGGAAAGATGGCAAATGTAATCAGTAGATGCTTTCTGACTGGTA
The DNA here is from genome assembly GCA_013399135.1 of Heliornis fulica. Taxonomy (NCBI): domain Eukaryota; kingdom Metazoa; phylum Chordata; class Aves; order Gruiformes; family Heliornithidae; genus Heliornis; species Heliornis fulica. The sequence goes on along the minus strand of VXBZ01011350.1, from coordinate 56,472 downwards.
TTCATGGATGCCACCAGTCATAGCTGGCACTGCAATCTAAAACTTTGGCAACCAAACATCAATTTTTAATTTTAGAAGTTATTTTGTTTATCTGATTTTTAAATACATTGTTATTTGCTAATCTCCCTCACAGCTGCTGAAGGATAGTAGATTTCTGGTCCAGAAATTGTTTATAAAAAAGTTGGTGATTCTTTCATTAAAATAAGTCAAGAAAGATAATTTAAAATCAGTTTTCTTTCTGTATATTTAGTTTTACAGCTTAGGTATATGTGAGGCTGCAATGATCTATTTTCAAGCACCAATTTAAAAAAGGGCAGAAACAAAATCTGATTTCTATGTGAAAAAAGTAAGAAAAAAAAATCTATCATAAAAAGATCTATTATAAAGTACTCATGGGTAGGTTGTTCAACTGATAGTGGGTTTTTTGGTTGTTGGGTTTTTTTTTTTACTTCAAGAAAGCAGGGTCTTGGCTTGATCTTTATATTTAAATGAGAAAAGAATAACATTAGCATTCACTGAATATTTTGATTGAGATAATAATCTCTATTGATAACATACTTCCTTTTAAACATCTGTAAGGCAATCAATTGGAAACTGATGCACTGCTCTAATCTTACTTCAGAATCTGGTTCTAAGTAAGGACTTGAAAACCATAAAGGACCAAAAAGTAGACTTTAATGGAGATTAAGATCTTACAGTAAGTATGCTTTTAAAATACATCTTAATTTTTTTCTGAAGAAAATTTTCCTCGCAGTTTATGTAAAACCAATGTAGCTCCATAGATTTACACAGAATGAGCTGATTTACCCAAATATCAGGCAAGTTAAGGAGAAAATTACTGAATGAAAAATGCCCAGCTAATAATTAAAGAGATGGTCTTGGTTTGTTAATCTTTTTCCAAGTGTTTCATTAATACTCATTGGTGTGTTAAAGTATAACTTTTTGAAGCTGTGGTGGAGCTTGCAATTGCTCTTCTATGAGGCCCACAACAGCCATCATTAAAGAGATAAAGCACTTATATTATCTGCAGCAGGCTTCCAGAAAAATATTATTCCTAGGGGAATTCCCCCCTTCAAAAACACAAAGGGTCACAAATTTATTTCAAGTGCATTTTCCTTCGCTGACCAAAGCTGGTATGCCATCAAAGGAAACAAGTAGACAAGTCTGGGGTCTTTTCCTCCTCATAATCTCAGTTTATAAACAGAAACAGAAGGAGATATTTTCTTAGCTATTCTTTTAGAGTTCAGTCTTATCAGAGATCTCAAATATGTCAAAATTCTCCAGTATTTTAAAAGGTCGCATATTTGAATAGTTGGTTTAAATTACCTACATTAGCAAAAACTTCCCAGTGATTCACCTCCCAAACTTGAGCATGCACTCTAAAAATATGTTAAGCTTTGGAAATATTATGAACCAAATGTGAGCCAAAGTGTTATGGAAAGCAGGGAGCGATTTCTTACTGGTGTGAGCTGTCCCTGCACGGCAACGGCTCACAGCAATTCGCACCGTTTACTTTAATGGGGTTTGAATCAGGCCCTTATACCCTTTCCAGATTGGATTTTACTCCTTGAATTAAAATGTTCAGCTCTGAGCAGCACCAGCCCAGGATAAAGCATCACCATGCAGGAGCTGTGTATTTCACAGAAACACTGAATCACAGAATGATTAGAGCTGGAAAGGACCTTAAAGATCACTAAGCTCCAACCCCCTGCTATGGCAGGAACATGTCCCTCTCACTAGACCAGTTTTCCCAAAGCCCCATCCAACCTGGCATTGAACATCTCCAGGGAAGGGGCAGCCACCACTTTCCTGGGCAACCTGTTCCAGATTTTCACCGCCCTCAGAGTGGAGAATTTCTTCCTAATATCCAATCTAAATCTACCCCCTTCAAACTTAAAACCATTTGGTGGTATAGTACTCACATGCAATCACACAAGAATCATCACCATGAACAGGATTCCTCAATGGGAATTGTGAGTTACAATGTTGGTATGGGCTTTGCAACTGAATTTTCATTGCTCCTTGAGGTATACATACATATGGCACCTCCCTCACAAGCCAAGAGCCTCTTCTCTCTCTCTGTTCTCCAGAAAGATGACTTTCTGAAGGTGGTGCCGCAGGAACCCACCATTCCCACTGCACAGAGCACAGTGAGGCACAAAGCACAGGGCTGGTTGACTTACATGGCTGTAAACCTGCCATGGCTGGGAGAAGAGTAGTTATGGGATGTCTCTGCTTGGAGCTTGAGCTGGACAGACCACTTTATTTTGGCTTTGGTACACACCTGTAGAGGAGCGTTCTAACCAGCCTTGTGATAAAGGGATGATGAAGGTGTGGATGCTGGTATCTTTGCTGTGCCTACAGATATCTTGTGTAAGAGGAGTTGTGATGTGGTGTAAATATGGGAGACATCCTACATGGTTCTATTTATTTACACTGGAGCATGACAGATATCCAGCATTTTACATGTGTCTCCTGAGTAAGTCAAAATGTTGGCCAGTTTACAAGCAGAGTGGGAATGTTCTGCAAACTGCTTGGTAAATAATTATACCCAGGCTTGTACTAAAGGTTTTTGCTTTCTGCAGCCTGTTGAGCATCTGTGAAGGCTGCTTATGTTTTCCTGTTTTTGTCTTACCATAGGAAAAAGCAATTTAATTACAAGTGTACCAAAATAGGTAAAACATAAATTGTTTCTGCTTTGACATTTCTTAAGGATTTTTAAGCATTAAACAGTAAAACAAAAGCTATAGTTCTGGCTATAGGTAAATACTTTCAGCAACTGTGTATAATGATGAAAATACTAAGGCAGGATTTATAACTTTGTGTGAAAGTAAAGAATATACAAACTCACACTGAAAATTGTTTCTCTGCATGTATATATTGATTGCTGTGTCAAGCAATGCTTGTAAGCCAGGGGTGAACAACCCATGCACATCTGAGGATTGGACAACATTGTCCATAGCAGAGAAGCCAGGCTGCTTTTAACCAATGTCAGAAATTAATACAGCATGGAACTGGGTGGAGAGAGTGAGGGTGGTGTGTGGAGATGAGCTCAGTTTAGGGTTAGGCTGGGTGTCTGAGGTTCAGCTGAGAGACTTAAGAGGAAGGCTGTGTTCAACTGCAGAGAAATCTCAGGGAATTTCAAACTCTCTTGGCCAAATCCCTCTCAGAATCACTGTAAAGCACATCACATGCAAATCGCACATGCAAAAGGTCCTCTGGGCTTAGAAGTGTCTTAGAACCAAAAAAACCCAGAGAGTTCGGGTTTCAAAACCTAGCTTAGCTCATTCTTCCCTAGTGCTAACAAATTCAAGAAAGAAAAATACATTAAAACATTACAAAAGTGTGAGAAAGCAGACTTAAACTTGACCCATGGAAAGACGATGAGCCTGTACCACCAGCCCATGCTCCTTTAACTTGCTACTAGTATACACAGTCCTCTGCCGGGCGGTCTGAAGTTGTTGAGCAATGTGATATATTGTTGGAAAGTACTTGGAAAAGGTTCATGACTGAAGTGTGATTTACAGGTCTAGTCTTACCAACAGCAGCACACAGTGCATGACAGAACCTTTTTATGGTGTTTTTCGAGCAGGGGGCCATGCCACGTTGTGCTTTGTAGGTAACTTGGTACGTTTTTTGATCCAAACCAAGTTAAGTTTTAGTTTCTCCTCTGCAAATACTTTAAAACTTTTCCTTGAAGATGAAGCCTCTATTATATGGTGTGTATTACAGAAATTAATAAAGCTAATGAAATCAGGCACTGTTGGTTCACGTGTGATTCATCAGTCACACATCTATGTTTAATCTGCACAGGTTTGGAGCCTACTTCTCACTTACACAGCAGTCTCACTGTTAGTTTAAGAGATCCCTGTATAAAAAGAATCCATTTTCTGATGCACCATAAAAATATCTAATAGTGATGAATTATTATAGTCACCAGAGCTATTTTGGCTGGACTCTGGTAGTTCCTCGGGCCCAGGATTAACTTTGCTTCTCCTGCATTTGGGGAACAAAGGAATTGTCAGTATTCTCCAACCAGCAGTGACTGAAACCAGATGTTTCGGTGGAAGAAACCTCTCATTAGACTTGTAGGGAAGGAGCTTTGAAAAACTGGTTTGCTCGTTTGTTTGTTTGTTTTAACAAGGGGGAGTGCAAACGCACCTGAGTGTAAATGCAAATTGAGCTTTTTGAGTTTCATGTTGATACAGCAAAGCCTAAAGGAAATGACAGAAATACCCAGCCAACAAACAACCCTATTTCATTTGTGGTTTCCAGCCATGAGGATCCCTGAAGGCAAGACCAGGTTAGCAATTCTGCCTTTTGGAAATTCAACTTATTGTCAGAAAGCTCCTAAATACGTGAGGCTGCCTTCATAGGTAGGTATTAAGTTTGTTTGAAATGCTGTGATTTTGGTTATAAAGGAACAAGAGATGCTAAGCTGGGGCTCTAAATGTAGCCTTGACACGTGTCTTCAAGTTGGACAGGTTCTTAAACAGTAGCAGTAAGACAGGATAATATGAAGCAGTGCCTCCAGTAAAAACACCACCCAGGGAAAAGGGATGGAGGGTGGTGTGTGTGCTCTGGCTGTGGATAAAAGAACCTACTTGAGAAACCAGGCACGAAGTGAGGCATCCCAGCTGAAGCAGTTTGCTTTGAAAGTTGACTCCTGTCTCCAGGCAGCCCTGTTGTGTCCCATCTGGGATCGAAGCATATTCACCTGACAGCTGTAATGAAATAAGGGCTTGCACTGGGCAGACAAATACTGAGGTGACTGTCCAGACCTCTTCAGTCGTGGACACATGCATCAGAACTTCTTCCCCCATTGTCTGACCATCATGTAACAGTATCATATGGTTTTATGGGGTGTTAATAAAGGATGAACATTCAACTCCAGCCCAGGCTGAGTTGTTAGGAGTTGGTACAACCTGCATGTAGCCTCTGTCCCAGGAGCAGTGGTGCCAGGAAATGCTGTCCCACGGACAGGTATGGACGAACTCAGGTCCATCACCCTGGCTTGCCTAGCTTGTGGCCCTGGTACTGATGTGACAGGGTAGTGGAACGAGAAGTTCAAGCACATTTAAGTGACATGGCCTTCTTGACAATAATAGCATTGGTCTCCCTAAGTTCAGGTAAATCTCTTCATCTGACTTGTGCCATCTCTGCAGAGGGGACATTGCAACTCCCACTCCCACCAGAAGGTTTGGGGGGAGCAAAGGTCCTTTAATAATTCTGAGGACTCTGAACATTGCAGAACACCATGTGCAGAGGGATAGTCCCCACCTCTTTCCTACTCGAAGGGTTGTAAATTGCTACCATCAGACCTAAAATGCCAAGGGGGAGAAATATTCATGCCAGAGGAAGGGATCCTAATGGGATTACACATTTTCCATGTGGATCATGTTGTGTGCCCCTACTGTGAGTCTTTGCCCGATGTTATGTTCTGTATTTGGGCTCCAGAAGCTAGAGAGGTGGCTCAAACATGGTGCAACAAAACAGCTCAGAGAAGCACACTGCACAGCAGTGAAACTTGGTGATTTTTTAAAATTTTTTTTTGCATTGAAAAACAAAATTCCAGTGAAATAGCAAGTCCTTAAAACATGCATTATTTATTTTCCACAGAGTAAAAGAGCCCCTACAGTATTTTGAAAGAATGTCTGTTTTATAGGTCTGTAGTGATAACATGTTGGAGGTAACTAACAATTATGTTATTTTTGTCCTCGCTAATAATGCTTGGGGAGCAATTGATGTTTCTTTTAGAGTTAATAAGAAACATTTGCAGCAAAAGCAGGAACTGTGGAGATAAAGCAATTGGCAAGAAATAGTATGTTTAAATACCATAAAACAGCCAGTATCCAAACAGGTGTGAGATAAAGTGGTATAAATAAACTACTCTGTATGCAGCCCATCACACGGCAGAGTTGTGTAAAAAATTGCATGAAATAACTTCACTCCTATTCAGAGAAAAATGTAACAAAAATGATCCTTGTGTCTCCTAATTAGCTTTAGCAGCTGAGAAAACATTTCTCATGCTGGAATTTCTGAAAGTTAAAAGTTGTTCTGTAAAAATAATAATAATAAAACCCCTTCAACAATAGAAGCTGTCAGATTTGCAAACCTTTTGGAAAAACTGTATCTAAATTTTGTAAACACCTTCACCAGTCAAAACCAGTATCCTGAAGAGACAGTGGAACCTCTTTCATCCTTGCAAAATTACACCTGGTTCTTTTAGTTATTCTGCTTTGCCTCGTGGCATAACAATACTAGATGATGCCTGTGTTATTTTTATTGGTGCTGCTTTCACAAACACACAGACGTTTGCCCTTTCTTCACCCAAACATTTGGTTGCATTAAGGGTTGTTTGGTTTAGATTAAAGATTTTCTTCTTCTTTTTTTTTTTTTTTTGAGACCAGTCAAATGCAAAGTAAATCAGCACTGACAAACACGAGTTTTTTTTTTGAGACCATGCTCACATGACAGATAAGCAGAACTATAGAAAATGGCTCACAACAAAATTCACCTGGTTGACAACAAAATCCACCTGGTTTCTGTGGCTCCCACAAATGAGAAGCTATGATAGGTTCATTGAGATCCCTCCACTTTTCAGGTCAGTGGAATGGCTTGTATTATTATTTAATCAGCTTGTGAATTTGTTCAGTGCATGAGTTTTAGCTGACATAGTATGTTTTTTGTGAGTCTGACCATCTTTGGGCTCTTTCAAGCTCATGTTAAGGGGAGAACTTAGAGATGTAAGTGTGTGTGTAGAAACCCATGATGTGACACTGCCAAATTTCAGATGGTTTTAGAAATGAGAGCTTTGAAATATTCCTCACTAACTCCCTTGTTTGTGACTCAAGCCCCTGAACCCAGCTCCATACTGTCCAAATTGTGCAAAAAGCCAAAAGAAAAATTGCAGCATCTCTTTGGAGACTTGTTTTCTGGCCTGTATCATAGAGTGTGGCTTGGAAAAGGGGGCCTCTCCCTCCTACTCTCTCCTGATAAGACCCTCCCCGTAATTTCTGTTCTGTATAGCAGAGAGGAATCCCACAGCCCTTCAGTGGCTTGTCTCCCACCCAGTACCTGCACTAAAGGAAGCAAGACTTAAAAAATGCCTATGTTTGCCTCTCTGCTGCCATTCTGTGCCAGAAAGATTCAGATGCTGTCTGGAGAGGTTGTAACCTGTGTTGTCCATACCTCATTCACAGCCTGAATACACTGGGATTGCTCTGGACCAGCCTTCCAGAACAAGGAATAGATAAGCAGCATATCCAGGTGGGCACCGTGCTTATTTTGGATCCCCTTGAATCAATCACAAGCAGGACTCCCCTGGCCAAGTCCCACCTCAATAAACTGGTGTTCCAAAAGGACATTGCCGTATGTCTCTTCAGGAGCTCAAGGTTTTAGTTTCTAAGGCCCATTGTTGTGGGCTTGCTGGCTGAACAGAGACAATGGTGGTTGTACAAGGATCCTCCCACAAGATGCCCATGTAAGCAGCCCCACACTAATCAAACTTGAGATGCACATGGGGTTGGCTCTGGTGCCCAAAGGGCAACTGATACAGCACTGAAAGAGGCACTGAAATGGGAAAACTTCTTCTTCAAGTTGGCTCTTTTCAGTTAACCACCAATAGATGTGATAAACTCGCAGTGCATTTTGGTTTCACTCAGAGTAGCAAACCTTTCTTCCTCATAGCAAGTATTATAAATAGGCCCACTTCTTATCAGATCCTCCTCTTAATGTTTTTCATTAGAAAACCACAGTTAATTTTAGATAATTGTTAGAGATAATCTCAAATTTGTGTGTAATGTATGCCCCAGTTCTAAGAAAAACATGACATTGGGGAAGGTACTGCCTGCCTAACAGCTTTGCATTTACAAGACTGGTATGAGATCTCTTGTTCTTGTCAAATGAATTCTAGTGTCTTAGACATCCAGACTCCTATCTCTCAAAGCAGATAAAATTTTAACTTGCTTAGTATTTATTGTCTTCTACATTTTAGAACAGCTTCTGAGCAATGTGCTCAGGGACTTAGCACATGTCCTGCCAAACGAGAAGAAAAAGGTTTCCAAACAGTCTATACCAGAATTTGCAGTGGCATATCTGACTCTTTAAGCTTTCCTGTGGGAGTCAATTTTACTTTATTTGACAGCAGTGGCACTTGCTGCCACAAGAATAAAGACAAGTTGTTTAGAAAAGCACGTGTGTCACCCAGTGCTATCAAACTCCACATTACAAGAGATTTCAGATGAAACAAATAGATGAATCCCCAAGACCAAGGAGAAAAAGTGTTTCTAATGCCAAAGGAGAAAGAAGGTTCATTTACCAGTAAGAAAGTATTAAAAGTGGACTGCAAATATTCCATTTAGCCTTCCAGAAAGGACAAGGAGCAAACCCAAAAGATGACAAAAGTTGAAAAAAAAAAAAAGGGTTATACATGGTGCTTTCAGTCTAGTTTTCAGTTATGTATAATTGCTGGATATTTCTTGAATAGCAAGAAAATAAATAGCACTTGGGTCTATAACATGGAAGACATCAGAAAAGTAAATAGAGCCAAAAGCTGTCTCTGATCTTCTGCTTTAAGAAAGGCAGTGGGGAAACAGAGGTGCAGTGGTTTCTCTGGGATGGTCAGCGAGAAAAAGCAAGGGACTTAGATATCCTGATCTTCCTACTCCCAAGCAGAGACATCTATTCCCTGAGCAATATTTGCTTTAACAACTAGGGCTGTAAGTTGCAAATATTTGTAGCTGATTTATCTCAACATTTTGAAGACTATGTACCTTAAATGCTGTGTTTTTCTGGGAAAATCAGTGCAAAGAGCTCTTCTTGGCAAGCAGAAATGCTAGGAAATTCTAACATCATGCACAAAATTTCAAATCTGCCTTTAGGAAAAGCCAACTTCCTTCATAAGTTGGCTCCTTCTCACTGGCAAAGGTGAGTAGGGTCAGGCAAAAAAGCAAACATAAGCCTACTTTTCACTTTGTGAGGAAATTTAAAACCCAATAAATTTCAATACATTTTGCCTTTTATTGTGAAGTCCTGGCATATTTCTAATAGCAAGTTTCTTAAACAAAGTTCAGCCCTGCTATTTTATACTCTCTGTTTATGATATGTGTGAATGGACATCTATCCAAGTTTATAGCTGACAGCCCCATCAGAATGTGGCCAGCCTGGAAGTCTGCAGATTTTTGGGGACAGACCCATTTTTCATTCCCTGTGGTCCATGGAAATACATAGTTTATAGATCTTAAGATAACAGAGGGACCACGGTGTTTTCACCCAGAGTTAATTGTATTTCAAATCATCAGGCATATACTTTTTACTCTGATACACACCCATAAAAACCATCTCACTTTCATGCTTACTGATGAGGGAGAATAAAACGAAGGCTGATAGCTTTATTCATACACAATAGCTCTGTTAATAAGCCTCATTTCTTCTCTTGCTATCTCTGTCTGGCACCTCAAATGAACAGAAACTGCTAGGAAGATCAGAATGTTTCTAGTGTTTCTAATAAAGTGATACATTAGGCTCTTTTTCAGAGGTGATCAGAAGCCTTTCCATGTACACTTAAAAAGTTAAATGTTAATGTATGTATGACACAGATTAGCTAGCCTGGGTTATTGTAGAACAAACCATTCTGCTTTTTGGTGCGGATTATTCCTGTGGCTGCTTTAGCAAATTAACAAATGAAGGGAAAATAGGAAAAAACACAGCATGAAAAACACACTTAACCCACTTCATGCTTATTTAAAAATACCCATTACATCATAATGTGTCTGCAGAAAAAACAACAAGATTTTTAAAAGTAGAAAAGAGTAGGTTTGCACTAATTCTTTGGTTCCTCTTGTCACTGTAGTGCCTTTTGGATCAGCAAGGGTCTGCAGGATAGTTCATGCCATGAATGTGTCCCCCATCATAAGAAAAGTTCTAAAACACACACGAGAAAGTTTCTGTTTCCTACTCTAAAACTCTGGGTACTTGTTTGACAGCAAGATAAGTTTGACCAGAAAGTCTATACTAAAAATCCCCAGGGTGAAATTTAACCCTATATAGATTAACCATTTAATAAACACACTGGCAAAAAGGGCAAAACGTTGCCTGCGCTCCTCTGGCCAAGGACCAGGATAACATTGGCTTTCGAGAGGCACGATTTGATTGCTGAAGCATGTGGCATGCTGCCAAAAGACATCCTCTTATTGGACCAGCTATCACAGGAAGGTTTGTAACTCACATCTCAACTGGCAAAAAAATTTCACATTTAAACAGTGTTCTTTCCTCCAAACATCTACACAGTGACTTACTTGCAGAAATACAGGTGTGGGTTCCTCCCCCATGTCCTTCTCCTTTGGCCCCGTGTTGAATTCAACTTTGTCTTAAGGGTGAATCAAGACCACCGTCAGTGAGTGTCTGCTGTGGTGACAGCAACTAGAGAATAGAATTTATCACACTGGCCCCAGAAAGGCTCTTTTCTCTCCTGGTCTCACAGAATCACAGACTAGCCTGGGTTGGAAGGGACCACAGGCAGAGCCACCAACCTCCATCCTCACTTTGCTTTTGGGAGGATGCTAATGCAAGCACACTCACTTGCAATTGGTTACAGCTGCTTTCTTCATCACATGGTCCTACAGAGCAAAGGACCATGGAAGTCTACACCCAGATATCACTCATGAGCTACCTACAGCTGCAGGGTCTGCATTTCACTGTCCACCTCCAGTGCAACTACAGCACAGCCATCATGATGACCAAAGAATGCATCCTGCTTTCCAAGCACAGCATAGCAGAGAGTGGTTTTGGCTTAGTTGCTCTAAACAAGGCACTGATTAGCTAGTAATCAGCAAGAGATTAGCAAAGACAACTGGGTCACTTGGAGTTCAGTGTGAGCATTGTTTGCTGGGAGGCACCGAAACGCTCATGCTCAGTGTGAGCACACATGCTGATACGATTGTCCATCACAAACATCCATTCAACAAATTTGTTTTGGGATATCAACTTGTGTCCCATAAAATTTTAAGCATAAGTATTGCAAAATAAGAATAATACTACTGGCTGGCTTTACAAAGCATTATAAGATGTAGATTGTTAATGGTTTTGATTAAATAGGTCCACTATGTAGCACATAATCATGAGCACTGTGATATGATGAAGAACGATTCTTTTCTCCAAAGATTGTTATAAACAAGCTGTACCACACTGCTCCACAGCCCAGCCACAATCATGCAGCATCAGATCAGGAGGTACCAAAAAACCGCTAACAGTAAGTTTGCATAAAGAACAACCACAGAGCAGCCCTTTGTGAGTACAGGTACTGCAAGAGTCACACACAAAGCCATAGCTGATCTCACAAAATCACAGAATCACCAGGTTGGAAAAGACCTTTAAGATCATTGAGTCCAACTGTACCTGTCCTCATCTACCCCGCCTTTTACATACCCCCAGGGATGGTGTGACTCAACCACCTCCCTGGGCAGCCTGTTCCACACCCCAACAGCTCTTTCAGTGAAGAAATTTTTCCTGACATCTCATCTGAACCTGCCCTGGTACAGCTTGAGGCCATTCTCCCTTGTCCTATCACCTGTCACTTGGCTGGAGAGACCATCTCCCACCTCTCTACAACCTCCTTTCAGAAAATTATAGGCAGTGATGAGGTCTTTCCACAGCCTCCTCTAGAGGATTCTATTAAATTTATGAAAATGCCATTAATTTTAGGATTCTCCACCTTCTTTGCCAAGAGAGCTCTACACAACCATCATAACCTTGAGAATCAAAATCTAGGAATCACGATACCCATGTAGGAAATATCCTTTCTTCACACACCGCTCCATCCTTTTCCCACTTTATCAAATGCCAAAACAGAGCCACATGGGAACTAGCAGAGGCCTTGTGAGTGGTGCCACTGTTCCTGCTTCCCCAGCACACTCCTACCCCTTTTCCTGCACAGAAGGGACTCCCGAGCTCTCCAGCACCCTTTCCAGTTGATTTTCCCTGCAGCTGGACTGTGTGCATTGTTAGGGCTGAGGTTCATGTGTGTGCATGCACATATGCAATACATATACACAGAAATATGTGTCCATATACACACACACACATATATATATATCATGACTAACAGTGCCAGACTCTTGACTCAATACTGTACACAGTCTCTTCAGTGGCTTGCATTTCCTGATAATATTAATTTAAGTGCCATTGCAGTTGTAGTTCTGCTTCAAACTCAATTGCTGTTGACTTTAACAAAGACTGTAATGTAAACTTTTAAAACACACATTTTTGCTAGGTTTAAAAAAAAAAAGCAAAAAATGTTCCCTGTGAATCTGACCTTTTGCTTGCCGTGCCTTTCAGTGGGTGTTGTAAGAAAGCAGCTATTCAGTTCTTACAAGCAGTGACTGTTTGGCTAAAGCACAATATTTGAAGTAAACAGATATAGCAGAATATGTGTCTGTCCCAAAGTTAAGCTGAGCCTAGAAACTGGATGCACTGAATTCACCTTGAGTTAAATTAGGCTGGAATCAGGCATGGACAAATCCTCCAGCCAAGAGACAAAATATATTTTTTTTTGGTTCCAGTCTCTAGGACACTAAAAACCTCCTGGCATGGCAATCCTATACAGTACCTGAAGCTTGACATGACACATGAAGCCTGATATGACACAAAACAAAGTCTGAAGATGCTGTTCTGTAGCCATTTTTTGTATCAGCTCTAAATTCAATCCCCAATACCTGACACGTATGTGTTTCATCCGAGGGTGACCCCAGCCACGCTTGGACAGGCAGTGATGGCTTCATCCCCTGGAGATGGCTTCAGTCCTCATGAGTCCCATCCCAGCACCATTAGAGGTTACTATGCTGTGGCAATGATGCATTTAAGACACTTCTGGTCCCATCCTCTTCTTTGATGTCTTCTCCTTCTTGTCGGACCAAAGGGGACAGCGAGCTAAGGTGACACACTCACGTGCCTGTGACAGAGGATAGAGACAGGGCTGCTCTGCAGAGGGTAGCGGGAAGAGTTCTGATTGGCCACATCCAAGCTGTTGTAACCGAATGTGAGTGAAGAAATGTGACCTCAGATTACAGAACAGAAATAAGGCATATGGAGATTCGCAGGAAATAAAGCAAATGGAGAAGAGAAATATTCAAAGGTGTTTTTTCTTGCCAAAATCACACACATCCACAGTGAGATTTTGCTTCAGTTCCGTTCTTTTTAACACTGTGAACACCAAAGAGAGAAATATGAGAAAAGCATGGGAAAACTAGCCCACTTACTGATCTCAGCACCTCACCTCTCTTCCCTACATCTTCAATTCTATTTTTTTTTCATGCATTTCCTAATCTTTACAACAGAGCTGGTAGGAAACTTTTCATCTCTGTGGACCACGCAGACACCCATAACTTTCAACATGTATTTTTAGGCGAGATAAAACTTTTCTTAATACAACAAAGCTCTTCAAGGAACAATCAGTTTTGGCAATAAATTTGGTTTTATGTTTTAGCCTAATGTGCCTCTGACATAGGAGCATGTTGGGATCACGGCCAGAAGACAGGCAAATGAAGTTGAGCAGAGCTGCTCTTGCTCCCGGTGATGCGCTGACAGTGTGCTCGCTGCTGCACACAGCAGAGCAAGAAGTCCCTTCAAAGCTTCTTAAGAGGATTTGGATGGCTCTTTTCCCTTAATTCCAGAAAGTAGAAGTGTTTCGGAGTGGTTATGTAATGACCCCAAAGCTGACATAAGCGGAGGAAGAAACGGCAGAAGGGCTGCCACAGAGGGGGATCTGCCAGACTTGGGAGAGACTGGCTTCCTATTGCATTGGGATCAGTCCTAAGAGATCAGCTTCTGACTGCTTACAGTATGAAACAGCTTGATGCATTCTACTGGAAAATACAGTGGGCAAAGGTGATCCATGCAGAAAGAGAAAGGCAGAGCTTGCATCATTCTCCAGCCTGTTAACTCACATTTGCCTCCTGGATTTCCTTGCTCACTGTTTTTAAAATAATCCTAAAATTACAGTTGAGCAGATCTACTGAGAAATGCAGCCAGAATATCAATTTTGCTGTGAGAGGTTCCTGTGTACACAGAAAATGCCGGCTTCTTGGAAACTGGAAATTCCCATCTCCCGGCCTGCATGTCCATACTGACAGTCATGTGTTTCCAGCCCATCAGGGCTAATAGGCTCTGCAAAACCCAAGGACTGATTATACTCAGAGCACAACACAGCACTGACTATTATGTAGCAACTTAGCTGGTATATAATTACTTTTGAGGAAAATGCATTGCAGAACAACATCACTTCTCAAAGATTTAAGTTATTAAGGAAGATTAAGGAATTTCACTCTGGAAAAGAGACTTCACTGTGACCTAATTGAAGTTTTTAACATTCTCAAGGGAACTAATAAAAATTGGTTCATGCAAATTCTCCATACTTTCAAAGAACACAAACACAAGAGAACATTATCTAAAAAAAAAATAAAATAAGAAATTGAGATCAAAAAAGAATTTAGAACAAAAAAACCTCAAAACCCAAACAACAGAATAATTTGAATTAGAGGGGACTACTCTACCAGGTCATTTAATCCATCCCCTCCTCCTTTTGAATCACAGAAGGATTGATTTCCTTATCCTTAAATAATCCCTAATAGATGGGTGTCTAGTTGAGCGAATGATGACAATTCCACAACCCCTCCTGGCAGCCTCTACTTTCAGAAGAATAAACAAATTGAATAAATTATTAAAAAAAAGGGCCACCATGGGCAATGAGAATCAATGAAACAAAGGAAGAACTTGTTAATATACACCGAGGGCTGAAAGACAGGGAGTAAAAATAGCTCGTTAGAAGAATGAAAGATGAAAATGGCAGAAAGGGAACAGAATCTTGCAGTGAATTTTTTTTAATTCTTGTCTCGTTTTCAGTTACTATTTAATGAAATCACACAGAAGGGACACCTACACATTTCTCCAAGCACGAAGCAATTTCAAGAATGATCACATGAAGACTGCAGCTAGTGTGCTACCAGCCTCCGACAAAAGAAAACGAACAAAAGAGATGTCCAGCAGTACATGCAGGAACAACTTTCTTCCAAACTGAAACCAACACATTTGCAAAAGACAATTTCAGGTAGAATTATTATACATTCACACACAGGAAAGCAGGAAATAAAACACAATAATTAAGTACTTACACATGAAAGTTAGATTTTTCAAGGATGCAGGGTGTAAATACATGAAGCCCCTCATCCTGCAAGCAGGCATATATTTAACTTCACAGAGCAGATTCCTGGTCAACTCATTGGGATTATTCACCCTCACAATGTGTCTGCCAGATGAAGTCATCACACTGTGCACAGCTCCTCACTCCATGCCCACTACACCACTTCACTCTGGGCAATTAGTGCCAGTGTCTTCAGTACAAAACAGTCAACAGAAAACCAGGTGCTTTCCCCAAAACTGTCACCTGAATGGTTCCTGGAGAAACACAGGTATGATTTTGCACTTTAATCAGGGCTGAGGGTAAATGAAAGGGGTGCTGTTACCATCCCCTGCTGCTGGTGAGGACAACATTGCAAGGGCACTGCAGACTCAGTGCCCTGGAGATGTCTTGTCTGTCTTACCAAAAGAAACCTTAATTTGATTTTTTCATAGCTTTTCTAAACTAATTCATCCAAAACTGAGTGTGAAACTATTCAGAAGATATTCAGAAGGTATAACTTCACAAGGGCATGGAGCTATAGAATGAGGTGTGATGGTTTTAAACTACAAAAGGGGAGATTTATGTTGGTTATTAGGAAAAAAATCTTCAATATGAGGGTGGTAGATCACTGCAACAGGTCTCCCAGAGAGGTGGTGGAGGCCCCAACCCTTGAGATATTCAAGGTCAGGCTCTATGGAGCTCTGAGCAGCCTGGTCTAGTGAAAATGTCCCTGCTTATTACAGAGGATTTGGACTAGATGGCCTTTAAAAGTCCCTTCCAACCTAGCACATTCTATGATATTCTTGTAAGACTGCACGAAAACTTCAGAGGATACTGTGGGGCTGCTTGAGCTTGACAATCTGTTTTCTAGAATGGGGTCAAAACTCACAGCTCCTCCTCTCTTCCCTTCCCCTAAAGTGCTCAGGGTGGATTATTATTAGATGTTCATGAGTCTCCTGAGAGGAAAGAGAAGGATGTATCTTGATAGCTTTGTCCGGATGGATTGACTAACTGCTCGCTGTTACCTTTGACATCGTGATTATTTTCCTTTATGCATTTTTGGTTTTGGATTTTGATTGGGGTTAGAGCCCTTCTGATCGACATTCAGCAGAGACTGAAAAACACAATAAATATGAAAGTGGAAAAAAAATCTTCACTGCCTACAAAGTCCAGCATAAACATGCTACGATTAGAGAGGCAGATGTAACCATCAAATACTTCATTTTCTGCAGCACACGCTCACTCACTTATATACCTGAAAAACTGCATCACCTTAATTCTTACTGTCACTCTCCATTTCCCAACAAGAATGTTTATTTTCCATTAGCCTTACTTCTATAACTTCCCTATTTTTTCAGACTATTATTCATAGCACCTGGTCATATTCTCTTTATGGACTGTCCACACAAGCCATTTACATGACCTGCAAACTCTAATTGTAACTGTATAAGCACATTCTGCCACTTTTACTGCAAACATTCTTGATTCACAAAATTACAACACCGTACCTGGCTTATTTATGAATGTTGCAAAATTTTCCTTAAAAAGAAAGAACAACTCTGACTCAGGAGCCTTTCTGCTAAGTTTAGACTGTACTTGATCAGGCTTTAGCTTGTTTGTTCGCGCACAGCCCTTACAGAGATTAGTTTATGTCTCTGCAATGGATGCAGACCAACTTTTCCACTCTTGACAGGTAAAACTATACTTCCCTAGGCATTGAGTGATTTCTCATGCTGTTTTATATTTTGATAACTCCTTTGCTTTTGAGATGTGAACTCCATTTCTGCCTTCAAATACACTCTGTGCTATACTTGGACTGGTTATTAAAGTCCAAATGACCTCATTCCAGCTCTGAAGACATTGTGGGAAAAAAGATGACAATTAAGACATAAAGATTTTGTTTTCTTGCATTTATGTTTTCTTTTTCTCCTAGGAAGTATTTAACTGAAATTGAATTTAACCTAACTTGAGGTTTGTTTAAGCTCAACGGTCATTGGTTTATTGCAGTCACTTTCAGAGAATTTTAATCTTAAAAAATCTTTGGCATTCAACCAGAAAACATTCTAACTTTCTTATCCTTTGTCTTCAAGCTTATGACTTGCTTGTGCAATTGTTGCATGAAAGTAATTCTATTTTTTTTCTCTCTCTTATAGGAAAACAGATGGAGAGGAATTTATCTGCAGTTGGGATTTGCTGCATATAATTTATTTCACAGGATCAAGTAAAAGATAACTGTGAGCTCACACTAGCCAAGCTTCCAGGATGCCGTCACTTCCAAATTATATATATTTTTTAGATTATAGTTATGGAGAGACATAGGTAGAAACTATTGAAGTATTTTTCAGATTTCCATGAGGGCTTAATGCTTCTGTGAAGCTATACAGTATGTTCCTAGTGCTCCCTCTTGACTGGGTGGCTCTCAGTTCGTGCTCTCTTCCCTAGGTTTCTGAAGCACTTGATAGAGAAGAAACAGTCAATGCACCTAAAAGAGCTGCTCACTTTTCCACAGCGGGCACAAAGTCGTGTCACTGTGCCATGTGCTCAGATGATGTGGAAAGGATGGAAATGATCCTGACTCCTGCTTGTTAGAGAGCCCCATTCCTCGGTGGAAATTTTCTGGAATGTCCTATTGTTTCAGCATTACATTTTATTATTTTTTCGTTAATACGGTAGGAAAATCACATTGCTTCCAGAACACGTTGATGCTAGTCAGGACGCTCTTGAGGCTAACAATGAGTCAGGACTCTGGACTCCTACCAAGCTTTTCTTCCATTGAGCTGTGCTCGTTTTGCTTCCTCCTTAAGGAACTAGCTTTTATTGGCCTCTTTAGCTTTGGATTGACTTACATCATACATTGCAGAGTATATATATAAAAAAAAATATATTCCAGTTAAAGTATACATACAGTACCATGCAAATTAACCTCCTAATCAAATTAAAAGGTTGAATGACATATATAGAGCAGTGTGGAAAAGAGGTTGTATATGGTAACATGATGGTTTGCATTATGTGCCTTGCAAATCAGGCATCTACAGTGCACTTAGGGAGTGATAAAGCCAAATTACACTTGTGAGTCAAATGTTGAAAGAGACGTGACCGAGAGCTGTGCCGTGAGCAGGCTTTCCCTTCCCAGTGTGTCTCACCATAGCCAGGCACAGCGCTGTTACAGGCAGCAGGTCTAAAGGGAGAGAAGGAGAGGTTGTGTCCATTAGGAAATAAAAGTGGGTTCCTGTCCATGGCACAAAGGGAAACAGAGGTTCAAATCCTCCTTATTTCTTAAGTACCTTTAGAAACCTCCCTAGGAAAGGTCCAGGAAAGTAGCTGTAAGCAGGCAATGGATTGCAGGGAGCGGCAGCTGCTGGTGAGCATTGCCTGTGGTTTTGGAGCGTGGGCATCGGTGTGCACTGCTCCTCTCATGGCAGGAAGCTCTCCCATACAAACAGGGTCTGCGTTATGGGAAAGGTGTAGGATGAAATAGTGCCAGCATGCGCTTCGTGGCAGTTTCAAGCCTCTCACTACCCCGTAGGTGCCAGCAGTGCTGTGATAATTTCTCTTTCCTCCACATCTTCAATCATTTCACTTCTCAGCAACATGTTTTAGCCCTATGGCTCCGTTTGCTTTTTTTTTTGCTTTTTTTCCTTCTGTTCCTAAGCACAGGGTCACTGACTGCCTTAATCAAATCTCACACCATAATGAAGAGTAAAAGGCATAATGTAGCATTTAACAGACTGACTATCTCCCGTGATGACTGGCATATGATTTTTCTCAAAGAATGAATCTTCAGTAAGACCTGAATGGTTCAGTTCAGGAAGAAAGAGAGGCCAAATCGCCTTTCTAATCACAAACCTTTGCCCCATGGGGTCTGAATTCTTTCTGTAAGGACCACATCAGAAGATTTATGAAGTCTGCTGCTTTGTTCCAATTTTAGGAACCACTCCAAGTCACACTGAAGTCAATAGGAGTCCTTTCATTGACACATTCAGGCTTTGGAGCAGGTCCATAGAGAATGTCACTTTTCTGTGATAAAAAGAGAACAGCACTGAACCCACTCAGCATTTCCACTGATGCTCACGTAGAGTGGAAAGTGTTTTTTTTCCAGATGAGTGATCGTCCCGCACAGTCTGTAGAAACACTAACCAGACGCAGCACTTGCCCAGTTCATCATCCCAGTTACTCAGAGCAAGGCAGTTCAACACTACAGGCACAGCTTTAAGAACACTTTAGGATAAACTTGGAAGTCCCAGTTTCTCAGGGAGACACTCACAATCCTGAGTCCAAAGAGGACCTAAATGAAGGCAGCTTTCACCAAGTCAAACCACCAAAGTCTGTGTAAAATGAAGCACTGAAGAATTCATTGCAAATTACCACCATGCTTACCTGGCTTTTTATATTCTTTTGTGGCCCAGATACAGGTGATAAAAGGCTCTTGCATTGTTTCAGTGTGTGTCAGTTTTTCCAGGTGTGAAAAAGTTTCACATAATGCCCCAAAACTCTGGATCCCAGGAACCCCTCAGATGATACCTGAGATGTAAGGAGTGAAGCAGATGTGGTTTTCTTGTGGTTTTATAATGATCCCTTCAACATGAACTCACTGTCATAATTACCAGTGCCTTCATTCACTTGATCACAAAAAGTCACCTGTTTCCCAACAAATGTTTTACTAAAGTGAAGGAACTAATATTGCTTCAACTGGGCAGTAGTTTATATCCCTGAACCTGCATGCCCTTTGTCAGAAGAACTCTGGACAATAAAACTCCTTTAATTAGAGCCCAGTAATATTAAATGCATCCTTAGAAGTGGTCCTAGAATATATCCTTAAATAGTGTCCTTAAAAGGGGAACTCTAAGTTGTCCAGAAATTAAACTATCTGAATTAATGGTGCTTTTACGAACATAATAAAGAACAGAAGACCTTCACTCACAGATCATCGTGTTACAACAGCAGCAGTTAGGTTCATCTCCTTCTCCAGTGGGTACCCAGCAGTTCCATCCTTCTCAATTCAGTTGGGTTTACATCTCCAAGACACCCTGTTTTTCACTGAACATCGATAAAAAACATGTCACTCTGAAGAACATTAACTAATGCATAGGAAGGAAAATAAAATAGTCATCCGTGGGAGCACTGTATTGAATTATCATGTTCACTCCCATCTATAGCATGCAATCAGTATTTATTTACTTGCAAGTAGAAGGTGTGCCATTTCAAATACTCTCCCTCTGATGGATGCAGGCCCCTGCTGGTTCATGCTATTTAACTCCCTCTTTGGGGCTGTTTGTCTTTGCTTTTCAACTGCCTTATCATGATATATGTGTGCTGTGCATACCATGGTGTGTCAGGCTAGATCAGACTACAACTTGTCACACAGAGCAACAAATTAAGGCAGTATGAGTGAGCTGCAGATACGTATCGCATGGCACTGGGAACTTAATAAAACTTAGTTTGGTGGAAAATATTATGGTGTGTAGTAAGCATCCTCTGGATCATGTTTCCTTCTCTCTTGCCTGGCTGGAATTTTTAATTTTTTTTTATGTGTACAGTTTGAAACTTAAAATGTAATTATACTATTTAGAAGTACATGTTTCAATTTATGTCTTTGTTGTTCCCACTGTTCCCTTAACAGACTAAGTGGTTAAAGTCATCTTTGCAAAATGATTCCAACCCTTTTTATCACTTACTTTGCATTACTGGAAGGAGTTATTAACAGAAGATGGGAAAACTCTTGGTAACTAACAGAAGTTATCTGGGTATTTATTTAAAGGAAGTTATGCTCATAGGAGGGAGAAGTACGTTTTATGCCAATATAAGAACCACTGACAGTTTTAGCCCAGATCTCAGTCTCAAATTCACCTAGGCACTTCTTTCCTTTGCTGCCCAGCTTACACACTTCTCCAATTTTGGTCATAAGCATTGAAAGCTCCAAAGAATTCCCTTTGTACCCTCCATCCTTTCTTCTTAAGCCAGATGAGAAAAACCTTCTTAAACGTGGAAGAGAAAAAAGGTCTTGAACTCAGATCACCAAAGGGACCAGCCAAGACACTAGAGCTCATTTCTGAGCTCTGCCCATCACCCTGTTTGACTTCTTAGTTTGTTTAGGCATCAGTTCAGGGAGTCTCAAAGCCACACGTGTATGACTCCCTGCACAGGTAGTTTCACAGGAGTCAACTGAAAACAATAGGGCTGTTAAGCTGTTGGAGCCGGAGCTGTACAAACCTGTTCCCTTTGGTCTGGTGGTTGAATGGCAAACTGAAAAATGATTCAGGTGATGTTGAACCCGAAACACCCAGTGTGTTGGTGGAACAGACATAAAAGACCCCCAGAAGTTCCATTTTGCATCATCTCAGGTTGCTTTGACTGATCTAGAATGGAAGTTTTCATTTCGGTTTCAATCCAACTTCTAAACAATGAACAGCTCTAGCTGGAAAAAAACCCAACCCTCCATTTCAAAACATCAAAATGAAACTTTAAGTAGTGACAGTTCAACCTCGTACTTAGAAGTCTAATATTCTATTTATTGTATTATTTTCAAAATAATAATGAACAAAAAAAGGTAACCTTTGAAAAGGCAGTGGCCTAGGAAAGGTCAAAATGACATAGTTTATTTTGAAAAAAAAAAAAAAAGAAATGAAACATTAAACTTTCCTGAGAAAAGAATTTCCCCTGATTTTCTTTTGACAAAACTCTTCATTACATTCAATCTGAATTTGTGAATAGTTTTCCACTTCAAATTGCACTTTTGGCAAACTTAGTCTATCCTGGATGGATTCCACCAGCTCTGTTGAAACTGGCACATGCTCACATACTTCATTGAATAAGAGATTTCATCCTCTAAAATGGGGAGAAGAATAAACCTTCCACACTGATGGAGAAAAATCTATAGGTTGAGCTATTAGTGCCTGTAAGACATAAAAGTCTAAGGTGGGCACCAAAGGTTTTGGCTTCCCGAGGTGTAACACTTTGCAGAGAAAGGAATTCTCTTCTTTGTCTTAATGGGAACTAGATTAAGTCTTCAAAATCTTAACTACTTAGATGAATAAAGAGCTAAAAGATAACACAAGCTTAAATGCTTGAAAATTATGATACAGAAGTTCCCTAATTTGCAGTATTACAGTCCAGCTGTTTAGTTTGAAGTGATAAATGGACACAGGCATCCCACACGTGCCTGCAGCAGTGAAGCACGTAGGGCTTCCCGCTGCAGCCACCGCCCGGGGATGGTGTCCCGTGTCCAAACAACCAGGATAATGCCCTTGGCAGCAGGAGGAGTAGCATTGCCCCTGTGCAGGTGTCACCTACTGCTAGCTCAGTTGTCTTCTTCTCTTCCTGACCGGGAGGGCATTTCAGTAAGAAAGTCAGTGATCAGAATGTTTTGGGTGGAATTTTCCCCTTTCATTATATGTGACATGTTGGAGACTGAGTTTTGCTGCAGACTCGTAGCCTATGGCGGTGGGCAGGAGAGATGAAGCTTCACTGAAATGTGGAGCAAACGTACACAAAAAGAAAACGGATAAAACATTAAAATGACAGCTTGCTGAGGTGGCTTTTTGTCAGAGTGGCTTTAGCATGATCATAAAGTGATGTGCAGTAGCTGACATAGTTTGCTCCGACGTGGTGAAACAAAATCGATGCTTAGTTTGCCCCACTAGACCAGGATTTGCTACATGCACAGAATTTCCCCAGCAGGCCACAACAGGTGTGCCAACAAAATTGTGAACCTTCAGAGAGATGTGTCTATACGGTAGGCTTGAATCAAACACCCAATCAAACTTTGTCAAGATGGATTCAGAGGTTTGATCAATGAGCCGTGCTCTGCAGCTCAAGCCCGTTGTTAATTTTAAAATGCTTTTGCACCCCATGCAATGTGACAGCAAAGATGCAGAAGACAATGTCAGAGTTAATAAAAAGCCCTCAGAGCCAGAAGAAGTGTAAGTGTTTTGGGCAAAAATTCTGGCATCAGTAAAATCAACGGTAATACTCCCACTCCCTTCCGCAGTGCTGGATTTCACCTTCTGCCTACAGACAAGTCAGCGGATATGCAATAATATGAATATCCGTTACAGTGGGTTTTACTTTTCAAAAGACTTGGGTTTAGCTTCTGAACATAATTTCCAATGAGCTTTTGTTTAGCTCACCAAGATCAATTAACGTAATTCCAGAGCTTCTGGCTCAGGTTTTGCGTAGATCATTCTCGCTAATGCATCTGTCCGTCACAAACTACTCACATCTTCTATTTTCACTTAATTCCCTTTGAAGTTACCTGTATGCCTAAAGTTAAGCCTCTTTCAAAAATCTTAACAGAATCAGGGACATAGTTTTTGTAATTCTCCATTCAGCTGGTGTGGTAAGAGTAATAAAAAAGTGCTGTGATGTATGTAGAATTACATGCTGTGCTCTTCCTCTGAGCTGCTGCATTTCTATAGCAGTATGAAAAATCCTGTCTGCAGGGAATCTTGTTGTGGTTAAAAATCTATATTTTCGTTTTCTCCATTTGTTCTACAAAACTGAGCTAACAGGCACAACAAACATACATAGAAATGTGAATACAAATATTTGAGAACAACAATCATACCAGGGAGGGTGCTGGAAAAATATGCACTTGTTTTAACCACTGTAAATTTTTTTTTTTTCAAAGAGTCAAAACAGAAAATCTTCATGTGCACGGGATGTGAAAATATAGGAAAGGGGTTTTTTCACATGCTTTAAGAACTTACACAAGAACTGTCCTGTAATTTGATTCACATACAGCATGAAATGTGAAATTTACATTCCTATTGGTTCCAACAAGGTTATTTTATCATTCAGAAAGAAACGATAAATACCCATAAATAGAATAAAACCTGCTTGCATAACATGTTATTTTTTTAAAAGAAAAAGATAACTTATCCTGGCTGCTGCCAAATATTTCAGTCATCTCTGTTTCTAGCAGGGCTCAAGGACTTCAGCTGGGAAAGCTCTTGTGAGCAGTGCAAGCGTACACATGCACACCCGGCTCCGGCTCCCCACGGGAGTGTGACGATACCCACTTTCTGCAGCTGCAACTGTTGATGAAGAGGGGAAAAATTAAAAGGGTTTAAATGACAGATGCCAACTCCCCAGCCTCTCTATGGACAATAGGGAAAAATGAATCCTCCAATTCTTCCAACTTCCCCAGCTCACCCCACGCTTCATGGGCGTCCCTGGCATGTCGAGGTCCTCCTGTTTACCTGTTGGCATGTGTGACACTGTGGTTAACTCAGCCTCACTGGATAAGTGAAACTTCTGCTTGTTTTACATTTAGGTAGCAAAGAAAGCACTGATTTTCCCATTTTGCACACAAAAGCAAGGTGTTATGCACATGCTGAACCAGGGCAGAACAAGGTGTCCCTTGTCCACACAGTGGAATCAGGACAGCCACCTTCACCCATGCTTTTACCAAACCCGTCCTCTTCTCCTCCCCCACACTGATGCTTTCGAGTAGCAGCTTGGAAAATCCTTGACAAATGCCTTGCAGAAGTGGTCAGGGCTCTTGTAAATAAAAAGTAGGTGATCTGCTCTTCTAGCTCGGGTTATCCTACAGTAGCAGTTTCAATGGAAATCTTTCCCATCACAATTTTGAACCCCAGCACTTTGCTCTCCCAGAAACGCCTGTAACAAGGCTGAGCCAAGACACCCTTTTCCAAACAGGTGGTGAAAGAGTTAAAAATGCCCTTTCATGCAACCACAAACAACTGGGGGAAAAGAAAAAATAGGGAAAAAAAGAGGTTTTTAACTGAGACATGGAAAGGATCCAAACTCTAACCGAGAGTAAAAGCACAGAAAGTATGAAACACACAAATCATCCTGGGGTTCAGAGTTGATAAAGTTATTAAAAAAGAAAAAAGAAAGGGGGGGGGGGAGGAAAAAACCCTTTGTTTCTGCCCTATACCTTGAGGCTGTGGGAGCAGAGGGGAGGGAGAGCAGAACGAGTCAGACAGGAGCCCAGCGCAGAGCCCCATCCATCCCCGCAGGGCTGCGCAGCCGGAGCTGGGCACGGGCTGGTGCTCCCCAACTCCTCTGCTGAGCTCCGGGCATGAGCCGGGTCGGGTTTGCTTGCATAAACTTGGCACTTCTTTGGCTTTTTCTTCTTGTTCTTTTTATTTTTTAACAGAAAAACCCCGTATTATTATTAACAAGTGGGAGAAGAGAGGCTTTTAATACAGTCCGGGATCTGTCCGGAGAACGGGGTGGGGTCCGGAGGGCCCCGCCGGCTATTGGGCCATCCGCTTAGCAACAGCATGGAAGGGCCAACCCCAGCATTTGTACAGCTGGGCCACCTTCCAAGGATGGGTGCCAAATGCTCCGCTCCTCTGCCAAGAAAACAAACAAGGGCACTTTTAAAAACTCCAGAGTTAAAGGGGCTTTTTTGAATTTATTTTTTTTTCCCCTTCTCTCCTCCACAAACTCTTCTCACTCCCAGTTAATGATCTCTCCCCCTCCATCGCAGAAGCTGAAGCTTCAGGGGACTGTCGCTTCTGCAGGTTTTAGGAGTCACTTCCACTTTCCCCCCGCCGTGGCAGTCTCCCGTCTCTGCAGGCTGGAGCAGGCGCTGGAGTTGTCAGACGATTTCTCTTCAGATGCTGCAGGTTCCCTCCTTTCTTCCTTAACGGTAGAAATCTCCGCCGTCTGCATTAGCATAGAGATCTGCTTGCCACTGCTGGGCATTTATGTAACTTCCATGATTTACTACCTATGTCACTCATCTTCTACCTCTTCATTAATTTCAAACTTGCTAAAGAAGTGGAATAAGAAGCACAGACACTTAAATAGGCAAAATGTGGCTTGCAGTTAGAAACCCTTTTTCTGCTGGGAAAGGAGAAAGAATTTCTGGAATTTTTGTTTCCTTCTATTAAGGACATTTTTACATTACGTTTTTAATGCAGTCTTTCTTACATATTAAGCTTTGTGACTGCTGAAGTTGGGGTCGAGCCAAACTTTTGCTTAGAAGAAATACAGGCTATGGTTTTTAACCAGATGAGAAATCTCTAGGTAATCTATACTGTGACCCAAAATCTCTTCTTACCCTGTGCAAGAGAAAAGCAGAGGCATTGGAGCCCATTTCCAAGCAATATCAAGTGTCTTCAGGTCCCTGTGACGTAGCCCCTTCCCAGAGAGAGCTCTCGCCTTGGGTCTTGACTTTATGCTCCAAAGGAAAAAAAATGAAAGAGTAATTTCTGTTACTGTTGTTGTAGCTACAAGACACTTTGATATGAGGTGAAGCCAAACAGTACCTCTTGGGAAACATTAAACACTTCGTGGAGAAAGCCTAACGAGGACAGTACTGCAGCACTTTTCTCACAGCAGTTGCCGCATTAATGTCATAGACTCTGCTCACACGAGTAAGCCTAGAGGGGTCAGGCCTTAGTTTGCACATAGTAGCACCTCCAAAGGTTAAAAGATGTCATTTGCAGTCAGGATTCTGTTTCACTTCTGTCCTGGTTTTAGCTGGGATGGAGTTAATTTTCTTTCTAGTAGCTGGTATAATGCTGTGCTATGGATTTAGGGTAAGAATAAAGTCGATAACATGCTGATTTTTTTAGTTGTTGCCAAGTAGTCGTGAACTTTTCAGTGTCTCATACTGCCCTGCCAATGTGAAGGCAGGGGATGCCCAAAAAGCTGGGAGGGGACATGGCCACAACAGCTGACCCAAACTTCCCAAAGGGATATTCCATACCATATGGCCTCATGATCAGTATATAACTGGGAGGTGGTCCAGGAGGCAGAGCAGCTCGAGAACTAGCTGAGTACTTGCTTTGGTTCATGAGCAACTGTGCTGTGCATCACCTCTTTTGTATATTATTGTTATTGTTTCTATTGTCTTCTTTTTCTGCCCTATTAGATTTTCTTTATCTCAACTCAAAAGTTTTACTTATTTTTCCCTTTTTTGATTGTCTCCCCAGTCTCAGCTGTGTGGTTGTTTTAGCTGCCTGCTGGGTTAAACCACAACTTCCTACCTCTACTTCTGATTTAATGGGAAACCTTCAGTAAATCATTTAACCTCTCTAAGACCAGGTTTACCCAAGTGCAAGAACATTTTCAGCCTCCAAAAATATTTGTGAAGTTCTTAGAGGTCCTCAGAGAAAAGATGTATCCTTAGAGAAAAAACTTGCAAATTACCAGCGTTGCTGCTTTTATGAAATTTAAGTTTCTGTGTTTAAGCATATGCTCCAGCTGCACCTTGAGCTCATGTATAAGAGTGGTTATACCTGGTAATCTAGTTGAATTTTGTAGGAAAAATGCAGGAAAAGAGCTTGAAAGGGGATCTCCTCCAATTGCAGCCAAGCCCCTCGATCCAGCAGGCTGGGCTTTGGGCATGGTGTACTTCACCCACACCAAAGTTTGATCTGATATACTGAGGAACATGTTTCTGCAGCTGCATGCTTAAGCTGAAACTGAACTCTGCTGATGTGGTAGCCATGGTCCATGCTATTGGCTTTCTCAAACTTCCCAAACATCTGTTGTTACATAAACTGGGCTGCAGAAGATCTTTCTGCTGGAAAAGATCTTTCTGAATAGCAAAGAGACAAGATGATGGGAATTTGTGTGGCTGTGACTGCTCCCTGTCCTAGTCAGAACTAGGAAATGCATGAACAACAACAGGAACCCTACAAAAAAAAAAGAGTTTGGGTAAAGGTTCACTGCAGGGAGAAAAGGGAAGGACCTTCCTTTTTATCTGTACTGGTTCTGCTTATCTTTTACTGGAAGTTGTTTTTAGTGACAAGGAAGTAGCATAAGAAATCCATTTGTTTTTCTCATGACACAGCAACATACACAACCTAATAACGCAGAATAACATCACTTCTGCCCTAAAGAAATAATCTGATGAAAATAAACCAAGACTTTATTCAGAGATTGCCCAATTCAGTAGTAAATTTCCACTCAACTGAAAGGCTTTGGTCAAAGCCTTCACATGGGAATCCAGCAAATTGAAGCAACATCATAAATGCTTGATATTAATGCACAACTAGGGTCTTAATGACCTTTCATTCATTACTTAGATGATCAAAGCACTACATATGTTGATGGGAATTTATAGGACTACAAAAGAGAACAAAATATTGTGGCTCAGAAGGAGAGCCGGATCAACCTGTAGGCCTTCAGCCAAGAGGCAGCCAAATCACATCGAATCACAGAATCACAGAACATTAGGAGTTGGAAGAGACATCGAGCAGGTTTTGAATGTCTCCAGAGAAGGAGAATCCATAACCTCTCTGGGCAGCCTGACCCACTGCTCTGTCACCCTCACAGTGAAATAGTTTTTCCTTAAGTTCATATGGAACACCATGGTAAGCACCATTGCTCACCATGCTTTCCCAAAGAACTGTTTCACTTCTCATGTTCCAGTGTGTTCAAAATATCTCCACCACACTCTACAGCCTGTCTTACAACCACCTGAAATTGTATATTATATCAGGGGTACATACACTGTGTCTGCAATTCCTATATACCCATAATTGCTTTTATAACACCTGGTTACACTAGGTAGTACAATTTGCCAAGAACTTGATATGAATGCATTTCATAACATGCTTTATATAATCCATTATTAGAGAACATTTCTGCACCTGTAATTATGTTTGCAAATGCATTTTATTGAGTTCTACATAAACGTATGCACTACTGAAACCAGCTCTTAGGCTAAAGGAGTGTGTGTGTATACACACACACTTTGCTCCCTTCCATATATTTCTTATTTTCTGTATAGACAACAGTTCAAAATTCATCTGTGACCTCCTAGCATACCCCAGGCCCTGACCCAAGCATCACTGAACTGTGGAACCATTCAGACCTTCACTGGAATCCTGTCATTTTTATCTGCTTTTGTTCTATATTGCAAAAGTGCTTATGAGAGTTCTGGCTTCAGGCTGATCAAATCTTTTGATGTCTCTTCTGCTGCTGACACCACTGTGAGAGGCACAAATGACATTTGGTGCAAGTGTATGTTTACCTGGAGAATCCTCACATAATCTGGAATCTACTAGAGCCCTCACTAGAAATGTTAAATATAGTCTGATTTCCCAGCTTCTTTTTGAGAAGGTATGAGCCAGAGAGAATCTGTGTTCATTGTTACATCCCAGATTGACTCTTGGTAACCAGCAGCTTTGGGAAGGGAGCAGCCTTCACCACTCCTGATACCCATTTGGCTAAGTGCAACCAGTGGAGCTTAGCCTCTTGCCTACAAACTTCCATGAAAAAACCTCTCCTTTACATCATTAATTTGCAGGAGTTAGGCACTTCAGACAGCGGCAGCATCTCTACTCGTGCTGCCTTTCCAATAAACACCCTTTCAGTCTGGGTTAATTATTTTACCTGATGCTGAAGTCCAAGACCATCACAAGTCCCCACAACTCTGTGTACTGAGCAAATACACTGCCATACCAATGTGTGGTGAGACAGTTATCTGTCAAGAGCTTGAAAAATACAGAACATGTGTGTTTTGGTGCATTTCTTTCTCGTGCGTGGAAATGGGGTAGAAATGTGGTAAAAAGCTCAGACAAGGTAAATTAATTATAGTTCAAGCCTTTTTCCATTTATGGTGAGCTTTCTCCTTCCTTCCCAGCCCCCCAAGGAATTGTGCCGTAAAACACTCTAATAGGCTTTATCTCATTCTGCCTTGCCTCCATTTTCTCCAGCTCCTCTCATGAATATTTGTCTTTCCTACCTGCTGCCCAGTTAAATCAGCCTCAGAGGCAGTGACATATGCCAGATCAGGGGGGCTGTCGCTTTAATTCCCCGTGCTCATATTTTTCTGTTCCTAGTGGGGTGCTGGGGGCAGATGTTTGGAGAAGGGTCCCCTTTGCTGCCTGGCAGGCTCAAGTCCTGACATTAGCTACTAATTATGGGAGGCACAATCCTGGCCCTGCTGGCAGTACCCAGAGTTAAACAGGTGGCTCCTCCCAAGCACAGTTGAGTGAAGGTGCTAGATGTTAGAAATGAAACCTTACCTCCACCACAGGGGGCTTCAGAAGCAATTTCTTCCACTTTGGACTCAACTATCTTATCAAATTCCTGCTGGAAGGCATAGACCTTCACGAGGTGTGTATGCTATCAATGGTTGTCTCCTGTCCTTCAGCCTCCCATCTTCCAGAGGAGACAGAGACCCAAGAAGCTGTAGCCTCCATCCCTGCATTGCATGGATGATGATGATGGGTTCCAAGGCATCCGTGGCTCCTGATCACTCCACTGCAGCACAGCCTGCCCAAGGAAAATGTTGGTGAGACCTCAGGAGGGACAACAGCTGGATGGATGGCACATCCCTCATAACTCCCCGCAATGAGCAGAGGCTGCTCTGGGGCCACATCATATTGTAGATAAGATGACAGGTGCATAATATGCACCTTCCTCAGAGAGA
The DNA here is from genome assembly GCA_013399135.1 of Heliornis fulica. Lineage (NCBI taxonomy): Eukaryota > Metazoa > Chordata > Aves > Gruiformes > Heliornithidae > Heliornis > Heliornis fulica. Next base: position 25,936 of record VXBZ01011350.1, on the reverse strand, counting down.
AGGAAAGCAGATATCTCCTTACCTTTAACATGGATCTGCCCAAATCCACCTAACTCAGGTTTTGAAGAACCTGTGGTATATACAATATCCCTCAAAGCCTTTAAAAGCAATGGAAAAATCTCTGTTGATTTCACATGGCTTTCATGGGAATCTTGATTTTAAAAATCTCACCAGGCCAAATTCCAGTCCCTGCCTTTCTCCATAGGCGTTTCATTAATTTTTTTCTGCCAATCTGACTAGGAAAGCCTATTCTGCTGGCAACTTTTCTCAGAAGTGAAACCCTAAAGCTTCTGATGGTTGTTTGCTAAAACCTCCCAGCTACATAAACCTTCCCTCTCTGGCACCCTATGGAATACCCTAATCTAAGTCTTCCTCAGGGCAGCAGAAATTTAAGACTTAGCCAGAGGAAAGCCTGATAGAACAAAATAACCATGATTTATTAGTGGGCTACATTTGGGGTTTAAATTGATGTTTATCAAGAAAATACTGGAAGGGGGAAAACAGTCAGATTACCCATTAACACAGGTGCCAATTTGGCAGGAGTAGCCGAATTGTAGCTCCTCCATGATGAAATAGAATAAAATTGACCATACCTTCTCATCATCCTGCTGTCCCCCTACACCTAGATCAGGGGAGACCCTTACACACTGCTGTCCTAGAAAAAAGTAAGTAACAAAATATTTTGGTGTTCCTTTTGGGAAAGATACAGTTCCCAACACTGCACCTTTCTCTTCCAGCAAGAACTTAACACCATCTCTAAACAGACAGTGATATAACACACGTTTCTAAGTGTGAGTGTCCAGGGTGTGATACGTTGAAGGTTTGGGTTTTAGTTACATTAATAATGCATATAGAAATGCTATTTGAAAATAAGAAAGTGATACATTTTATGCTGTGCAGTTTGTGGGGCAGGAATGGAAAGAAGAAATTTCATTTTGGGTTTCCTTTCTAGTGCTGGGTCAAGGTGTCTCCCAGGATAAGCTGGAACAACCCCACTGGCAACCTCCTACTCACCTACCTCATGTTGCTCCAGCTCCTCTCCCCAGCTTAGTCATTTCTCCAAGCATATCACAGCGGGAGTGCTGGGAGAGATAAGGCACAGGATTACCTATCCCCTCCCTAGGATGGCCTCAGGCATGACATGGGGGCTCTTTCCCCTCCTTTCGTCCTGTCTCCCGATTTCAGTGGGAAAACTGTGCCTAAGGATGTAGCTGTAAATCACGGACAAAAAGGCTGGAACAGCACCCTCCCATTGTTATTACTCAAAAGAAAGCAAGAAAACCTTCTACTCAACTTCAGCAACCACTCAAACAAGATAAAAGCAGGGTGTGAATGTTCACCTCGCAGCATGAGTCTGCTCCAGCAGCACTGGTACAAGATGGCAGACCACGAGTATTTGAATCCTGCATTTCCAGGGACTACATGCCTGGTTCCCCACGCTGGCTCTGCCTTGTTTTACAAGTGCTTGATTCACCCAGTGAATGAGGAGCCCAAGCATGAAGGCAACTGGGAAATGGAGCCAAGGAACAGGGCATGCTTCACAAGAAGGACTGCTCAGACATACGGTTGCTTTTACTGGGGGCTGTTGTGACAGAAAACTGCGGTGATGCACTTGGGGATACTTTCTATGAGGTGGGAACGGGGCATTGCTTAACAAAGCAAGGCTCTGGGCTTCCCAGCATACCACTGTGCTGGCAATTAAAGAAGCCTCTGAGCCACATGTGACTGTGCCTTAAGAAATTAGTGTGATTCACAATGGTTTGGGTAGAGGAAAATATTCCCTTAAAGGATTCTGCCTGGGCTCCTCAGAGCATGGTGGGAGAGGAGAGTTTCCCAGTCCTGGTGCAAAGGTGAACTCTGCCCAGAAAGATGAAATCCGAGCCCACTGCAGTCACCTAAGGGCATTCCACCAACCAAAATGGAAAATTAATTAAGAGGGTGAATCATTTTCTGAGACTTACTCAGTTTTGCACAGCTTTAGTGTTTGCCTTTTTCTGTCAGTAGAGAAGCTCTTGATCCAACCTGGTGTTTATAGCCACGTTTCCATAGAGCCCTGGTGTGCAGAGCCAGCTTGTGTGAATGACCTGCAAGACCTGTTTACAGACCTCCATTACAGAGCCTCTCATTTTCTTGGATGATTATCGTAGGTGTCAAATAAAGCTAGATTACCTGTTTTATGTCTTAGAATGATAAGCAAGCCAAAGCAAGTCATTTGGCTCATGTAGTTATACAGGTATACCTAGATATATGCATACATACATAATTTCAAAGACTCAAGGCAATGTTACAGCCTTTCTTGTTGAGGTTTCGAAATCTTTCCATTTCACCAAAATGTCCCTCTTGGTAAGGCAGAATTTCAGCTTCTCTGGCTGAGCTGCAGGGCTGGTTTGCAGGAGTTAACAGCGGGTGGCATGGGCACAGGACAGTGGTTTCACGGAGGCAGGGAGCCCTTCTCCCAGAAGACTGGTACAGCCCTCGCTGATGGAACGGGTGTCTCAGTCATGACACAGCTTGGCTCAACAGCAGTACCTGCAATGGCAACAGGAGGCAAAGCATGTGCTGACAGGGCTCATTGCAGGGAAGCTTATAAATGATTCCTGGCACCACAGTTGGCAGTGGCCAATGTTACCAGTCCTACCATTGCATAACACCTGCACTTTACCACAATCACCAAAACAATCAAGCGAGAAAAGCATGCTAATGCTTGTTGGAGAATAAACTCAGCAGTCGCTCTAATATCACACACTCTTCCAGCTTGCAGCTCCACCTCCTTCTCTGCCCCTGGACGAGTGGGCTCCTGCACCGGTACCCGGAGGCTCCACCTTCCCGGGCGCGGTGGGGACCCAGCCCTGCTTCCCCTGGGCAGAGATGTGCTCAGGCTTCGGGATGCGCTGACTCAGTGATGCACGGCTGATTGCGAGCGGCAGTTTCAGCCAGCCAGCTCCAGCCAGTGTATAATATGCATTTACCAACAAACAGACACAACCACAAGCTTCTTTTATAAATGGATTCCAGAGCGCGGACGGCAGAGAGCTCGCTCAGGCTGGAGACTTGCACAGTGCAAATGAGGGGACGTGGGAGGCCTGTGCCACGATGGCCTTTGCACTCCCACAGCTTGGGTCAGCTAAATTCTCAGCAAAGCCCCATTCTTCAGGATAATCGAGAGATGCTCGGAGGCTGCTCTAATTAAAACAGATCGCCGCAGCCCTGGGGAGGCTGTTACAGGAAATAGAGTTCAACTGGACATAGGGAATCTCTAGGACCACACCCCTTTCTCTTCCATGTATTCGAATATATTCATTTATGCCCTCAAAGGATCCACTTCCCAAAGGTACGGCCTAAAAGCCAACAGCTTCCAGTCCCTGTAGGATGACTTCTAGACTGAAGATGCCCTCGCAAGAGTCTCAAGTCCTTACTTGACAGCAGCTCAATCTCCTTCCCCCCCAAAAAAAGATGTTCTAGCTGACATGCTGCTCCACTCAAATGATGAGGCAATATCCCCCGAGAAGAGAGGGTGTCTCTCGCACAGACAAGCTATTCAGAGACTACTGGGTCTGATCCAAAATCAATTGAAGTACATGGCAAATCTTTCCACTGATTCCAAAGAGGTTTGAATTAGGCCCAGACATCAAAGCCAACACCATAAACTCTGCCTGGAAGCCAATACAGAGCCAAGTACCAATTCCTCAGCATTGGTGTCATGTGCCTACAGCAAGATACCCTGCTGACTCAGCAGGCTGCTTGCTTTCACCACTGGCTCTTGGTTTCCCAGGGGATTCAGTTCCCTTCACTGCATTGCAGTCCTCCTCAGATGACAGACACACGGATAACAGCACCAAGGTCCACAGCCACGAGAAAAGGTCACAGCACTCGCTGCCAGGCAGAGTGGGCAAGGCGGGGTAAGGACTAAAATCAACAAACCAACAAAGCTCCTGTGCATGAGGAACGGGGTATCTGAGCTCTTGGCCAATTATATTAAACAGAGGAAAAATCTTTATTCCCCTACAACCAAATGGAATAAAACGATGACACAATGGCCCCAGTGCTTTAATCAGCAGGACAAGTCAAGCCTTTTATTCCTTTGTATATTCCAGTCAATGGAAAGTTATTGCTTAATTAACCCCCTTGAATGAATACCTGATAATTAATAAAGCCATATACTGTACCCCAAGGCTTTGAGTTTAAGAAATCTCTTCTATTCAAGTATGAAAAAAGAAAACATGCTGAACTAATGGGAAATAATTCTGGTAGAAGGCAAACCAATTAGGATTAGTGAATTCCATTTCATTTAAAGTTCCAAGATAGAGAAGTAATTTATCTAGTAAATTAATAGTGTTAGTGACTTTCCTAATATATTAGCAAGTCTTTCGTATCATATTAGTGAAAACCAAGCTGGCTAATACAATAAAAGACTTATTATAAAGGTATGAAGGTTACTAATGTGATAAGATTTTTGCATCCAATTAGTATTAAAAGAATGCTGCTCTAAAACGGACTTTTATATTTATTTATATGATTACCCAGGCTACTGTAGAGGCCACAACTTTTATCTCAGCAAATCACTAACACTCCTCCCAAATTTGGAGCTACTGTATGTTATGTTCCTCATGCAAACCTGCATGCATGCATGCCTGTATCTGCAGATCTGCATGGATAACTCGCCCAGATTATTTGGTCTGGCTGCGTTGTGTTTAGCACAACACGACGACGGTGGTTTTGCATTCTCCTAACCTCGGATCAGCTAGAGACTGGTCTAATCAGATACAGCAGCCTGAAGGCAAAACAATTTCGCTGAAATTATCATATGGAATCAAGCCAACGCTCCATCTTGTCTGGTATCCTGCCTTCGTCAGTTACTAGATCCTCCCACCCTTGTCTGGAGCAAGGTGAAAAATACCTGCTGCACCTAGCTGATGGAAAAACCTACTTGTGCAGGCATTTCTTTAGAACCTAACCAGATACTGGCTCCCTGAATGAAACAGAAAGTTTTATGTCCTCTTTGAAACCCTGAATATATATAAACTTTATGATTAAAATACAAGCTTATGCAACTATGCCCAACTAATGCTACACTAATGTGTCAATGAGGTCCAGAGGTGACTGTTTAATGGAATGAGAAAGGATCTGCCTTGGTTAATTTTAAAATGAGCTGCCTTTGCACTATATTATTAGATATTATATAAACATGGTGCTTTTAAAAATTTATTTTATTTTTTTGGTGAAAGATCTCAGCTACCTCCCTTTGCTGTGGGTGCAGTAGCAGAAGAGCAGATTTGCCTTCAGTGCCAACTACAACCAAGGTTGCATAGGGTGGCACACAAAACCAGAAAGACAAGAACCAAAAAGAGGTTTTGCTACACTTACTTCACCCACTGTTGTACAAATGGGTAAAATTTTAGATCTGCACATAATTAATCTTATTTATTCTTACTAACAGTTCTGGAGTGCCTGCCTATATATGTGTGTGTATATATATATATATATATATGGCTTTGCAGCATACAGTCCTGGGAAAGAAGGTTTCAAGATCATCATAAAATCCCTTCTTATGAGCTTGGCAGTAGAACTGTACAGCATCAAAAACGTACACATGGGTACTCAGAAATCAATTGTATTAGAGAATATAATTGGTGCTATTTTTCATCTTTAAAGTTCCTGCAAGAGTAGTTTCCTTAGGTAGATCAAATTAGTAAAGTAGAAACAGATGCAGTCGATTGTCCATCGTTCAGGTTGAGGTATGGGTGATAAAGACTGATCGCAGTCAGGGGATGTTAATGTGAGAAGATATATTCCTGCACATTCCTCTGAAATCAGAGCTGTGACTGATCTGATTCATCTTATATCCTTAAATCACTGGAAATGGTCACAGTCTGGATTTTGGACTTACGCCCTACTATTTCACCCCCATGAAAAACATCTTATATACCAGCCTGGAATTTTGCCCAACTTTGCACTACTCAGACCACAGTACCTCTAAGCCACAGATAATCCAAAGCAATCACAGGTGTGTGCAGGAAAAAGGTGAGTTATATGTCAGGGGTAACACTGATAAATGAATATAAGCAGTTGAATAGATTAGGATAAATTCCACCATCATGCACTTATTTTTTTCAGTCCCCTCCCATACCTCTAGACCAAGAGAAGTCCTGGTGAAGTGCAAGGACAGTCCTTTAAGAAGAATAAAAACTGTTTTGCTGCGAGAGCCAGCCTGAGCCACTGAGACAATTGCTACAGTTACATTTAATTCTCTACCTCCCTGCGTGTAGGAAGAATAATTATGCAAGCTTAGTAACAGGTATATTTAACTCCATAACTCATTTATTGTTCATTTATAGTGGGGGAGACAAAGGATGCCACATCATTAAACCATACGCTATAGCTAGCTAACTCTGTATGCCTCCTTTTGAAACTTCAGACCATGGCCACATCTGGATGGAGACCACAGAAAAAAAATTTGAGTTACATAATTTATTTCAAGGGTAGAGGAAAAAAGGAGGGAATGGGGACAGCAGAGAGTGAGGAAATCAGAGAGACAAACAGGAATGGAGAAGTAAACAGAGGCAGAGAGAGAAACGTGAAGAAGCACATTGGTACCTTTTAAACCTTCAAGCTACAGAGACCTCAACGAGGAGAAGGTGTAAGGTAGGGATGGAGGCTGGGGCCATGGTACTGAAAGCTGGTGAGCAAGGGTTTGAGCCAAGCCCCAGTGTGACAGTGAAGGAGCCCAAGGAAACAGGAAGCACTGGTGGAGCTGCTGGAGGAGGAGGAAGATTACTGGAGAGCAAGGAGTTGCAGATGCTACAAGAAGGAAATGAATGACTGTCAAACCATCACGTAAAATACGAGAGCTGAAGAGAGAGGTCACAGGAACAACAAATACCAGGGTGGCAGTGGGGGGCTGGGGGAAGTGAGAATAGTCATAGGAAATCAGATGATGATTTGATAAGAGAAGTTCAGATTCAGAGGTCAAAGGGGAAAAAATGTTGGTGGAAATTAGGTCAAAGGAGCAGCCTGCCTTCATTATTTTGCTTTTCCAACCTTTAATTTCACAGTTGCTAATGACAGACAGTGTACAAAATAACATTTGTATTACCCTCCAACACTGATGTAAAAATAGGCATAATCCTGTTTTTGTGATGATTAATGCAGTGTGAAAAAGATAATTACATGAGGCCTGGTGTACTTTTGCTTTCTACGCCTCGCTGCTACCTTCCGTGGCTCCTGCTCAATCTCCTTGAAAATCTATTAGGCTCTGCTACCACCATTTTATCACTTTGTCTGCGTTTAGACATGCCTTCCCTGAGCTGTAGACCAGAAGCAGTTCCTCAGAGAAGGCAGAGCAGGAGCGAGAGCCTCAGTGTGCAAGCAGGCCGCCTGCCACCGCCTACTCATGTGATTACCTGACTCTTATATAAATTCCAGCATATAAAGTTTTTACTGGTAATGCTTACCCTTAATTAGTTCATGTCATAATAGCAACTTTTACCTCTTCTCCTGGTTAGAAAAACCTTTGGCAGCTGAGATCCCCATTGGAAGTGATGCACTTCACCAGCTCACAGTTTGAAATCTCATTTCTGAGACGCTTGGGAGGGGAATGGGAGATAGAGGTGTCCCGAAATCATTAAAAACACCCTGTAAAAAGAAGTGCTTATTTATAGAAAACAATTTAAGTTCTGCTTTAGAATTTTACCTCTATATCTTTTATTTAAAAAAATAAATAAATAAAACTTTGAAAAAGGCACCAAATGTCTGAAAGAAGACTTTCATAATTATTTTCATTGCTGATGGCCTAGAAACGCACTGGATTTGATCCGAAACAAACTGCAGAGAAATGTCAGCTTACTCCTGACATTGTCAGAGATGGATTTTCTTCCTTTGTGCTGCTCCATACATAATCAAATGCACATTCTAAATACATAATGGTCTGGTAGTTTAAAATTATTGCTTGATCCTATGGCTGTGGAAAAGCTGTGGAGTCAGCCAGTGTTTCTTTGGGGTGTATCGGCGGCAGAGGCAGGACTAGAACTGAAGACACTGCAATACCTCCCTCTTCTCCTTCCAGCTCCCAAAGCAATAAAACCTCTCTATGCTAAATTAGGCTATTGATCAGTGGCTACCATTCCTAATGGACATCCTGTCTCTCATGTCTGGGATTAGGATGTTCTTTCTACTGCTGGATAATCTTAGTACTGTACAATTGCTCTGTCTCAGCTAATGACTGACTAAAAGAAGAAATATTTCCTGGTTGCTTTTGTTTTGTGTGAATTCTCATAGAGCAGGCTCACGTGAGAGGAGCTAGCAACACCAATGTGGGATCTAATGTTATCTGATCGCCTTCAAACCAACTACCAGGTACCTGTTTTATTTTCTATGAAGGGATGTTACATCACTAAACCACCATCCGCAACACATTATAAGATACTTTGATAATTTAAGATATCAAGTTATAATATTCATTAGAAGAAAAAAAAAAAAAAGAAGAAAAAAGTCAAACCTTTCTTCCTGTTCTGGTGATGGTCAAATGATAAGGACAAGCTGTAAGTCACACCCAGCAAACTTCTGAAAAAGTAGCATGGCACAAACATCTGCACCACAATGGACATCCAGCAAGAGTTCACAGAGCAATTTCCCCAGCTCTTGGTCACGTCTGAGGGCTGCCAGGCAAGGAAGATAATGGAAATAACAAAAGATAGTCTCAATAGTTCTCTACTTCTTCAAGACAACATGATTTTAGGGCACCTTTTCAGATTCTTTATCTTTTTGCCAGGGAAGAAGGTCACATATTAATTAATGCTTTGGTATCTCAGCAGTAAGCCTACAGTGAATACATCGTTACAGCCAGACTGAGGGCAATTTTAATCCACTTCATTGAAATCTCTAAAATTTGCATACCACTTCTGTGTGGGCATACATCTATTCTACTTTCACTCATCATTTTCCTAGTCTTAAAGGAGACCTCTTAGCAGCCAATTAGCACATCACAGCTTAGCAAAGGGGAACAAGGTCTCTGACAAATGTACCCTAAAATGTGTTGTGCTAAATGTCAGGCACTAGTGGTGAATTAGCAGCCTGACACAAAGCTGGACAGTGAACATATTTGATAAAGCTTCTGGTGCTCTCTCTGCCTTCACTAAAGCCACAACCAGTGTCCAAATGGATGTCAAGAGAAGGTCTTATGTTTTTTCTTTTCTACTGTATTGTGGCCTGCAACTCAACATACAAGATGTACTATGGCATTAGAAGACAGTGACAGCTGCTGAAGAAATGCTGTGTTATAAACATGCAATGACGCAGTGAACTGGCAAATCCATATGGCTGGGAAAATGATGAGGAAGAAGAAGAAAAAACTGTTTCAGAGTTTTTGAACAAAGTAGTTACTCAGTAGTTTGCTTCAGCTTCCATGCCCTAATCACAGCTTTTTTTCTTAAATGGGAAAAAGGTTTATAAATGCATACACACACACACATACATGTATATTTAAATACTTATATACATATTTATATTATGGATGATCCACATGTGGTTGGAGAAGCAGAGGTGACACTTTCATATACTACTATATTTCTACTTTTTATTTCTTTGAGCTCTCTGGCTGAACAGCCAGTGTCTTGAATTGTCACAGTACTAACTCCTTCCAGCATCCCTCTAAAACCTGTGTGCAGTTCCCCCTCCCTTTGGCTGTGCAGATGGATAATCTCTGCACATATACACCAGGGAAAGGTCACTCACTCTCTCTTGCAGTGCCATCAGTCATGGAGGATTCTCTGTGTGTCAGAATAAATGAGCATGGACAGGATGAACGTAGGACATCACTGAGGGAGACCCCAAAACCACATGGAAATGTTTATACAGCTTATAATTGATGGATCTCAGCGAGCATACACATCCATTGCTTTTAGAAATGCTGATAAATCCAAGTCTGTGACACATGTTTCTTGGGAAAGCAAGTATTACGTGGTTTGTTGGATTTTTTAAAAAAATGAACAAGCAAATGGAAACTTGCAGTCATATCAATCCCCATTTTCAAACCTGGCTAGCACAGCTTGCTTCCATCTCTGAACATAAGCTCCTAACGAAGGCAGCAGAGTTACATGAGCATCATGAGTTGATGGTGACGATCCAACCTATTCCCAGCCAGCCATTTTTACCCAGGCCCTAAGTACAAAATGAAAAATCCCAATCTTGTTACATGGGTTTGAACTTGCAGCCCAAAAGCAGATGGAAACAGAAGCTGAAGCCTGTGAGTCTGCTCTTTTGTATGGCACTTTTCCATCCACCTTTAATCAATGATGTCTGAGCAGTGAGGGCTCAACGAGTACACAGGCCAGCACTGGCAACATTTCCCAATGTTCCATAATCATCCTCAGATGTTGATGGAGAGTTGTCTCCCCAGTTATTTTTTTCCTTGTCATTTAGTGCCACTATTTCAGATTTCCTCTTGTTGAACTGCTGGAGTGTCATCAGTGCATCTATATAGAGCATGAGAATATATTTGGAGAGCTTATTTCCAAGGGCCATTGGAGATGACTAACATTTTTACACTGCACACAAGAAGAGAAAATAAATTTAGGAGTAGCAAATAGAGCCACTGTGTTATTTCCTTTCCTGTAAATAAATAACTGTAACACTTATATTCCAATCTTGGAGCTGGGTATCCAGCATCTTTGTGAGGAAGGCACATTTCAAACAGCCATAAACGCTCACCCAAGACTTTGACAATGAAGGCTTAAGACAGCACAAATTATAGGGAACATGAAAGAAGCTCTGCTTCCCTTGAAGACACCACCTGTTTAAGCACCTGGGAAAAATTATTCATAGTACTTTACCACTACACAGACAATAAAGGTCCTATGGAAATGTCTTTGTTTAAAATCAACATTTATGGCCCAGATTTCATAGACTGCTATGTAAATCCTAACCGACGCAACAAATGCAAAATGACATCTTTAAAAACATGGGCCCTGCACAAGTCAGACCATTTCAGCTGACTTCCATCTCACACTTCAGGAGCTGAGACACGGGACCAGGATTTTCTTCCCTCTAATCTTCACTCTGGGTTGCTACACCTCAGAACATATTTATATAACGAGTTTTTCCCCTCACAGAATTACCCTCCTCAGTTGAATACCTTTTAACTGAAAAATGGGAGCAGAACCCATTGGATTCTGATGCCAGTGCTCAGCTCTGTGTCCTTGCCCAAATCACTGGAGACCTACCAGATCTCCAGTGATTTGGGCCAGTGCTCCTACCAGAGCACCCACAACCTCTGTAGCTGGGCCCCCTTCCCTTGCTGTCCAGGTGGATGACCTCTCTACTCAGCAGGGAAAGGAGACGGGAGACAGCGATCAATTGTGTGAGGACCCTGGTGATGTCGGTCCTTATGCCTGTGCTTAAGAAACACATTTCAGCCTTCGTCACTCTGCATTGTGCCTGATTTACCTTTCTGCAGAACAGGAGCCATAGTATTTCACATACTGCTTGATCACTGTTATAATTTAAAAGCTTTATGATGCTTCCACAGAAGTTTAAAATATTATGTTTAACAAGTACCGCATAATTTAATTTGAACTATAAATTTTACAGTTACCTTACACAGCTTTGACTTGTTTCTGAGTCCTGTTTGAAAATCTTCTGAAACAAATTAACAGGTATTCTCCAGCGATCTCACATTGACTCTTTGGCTGCTGGCACCTTTTGTGAATGACCATTTCACCAAGGTGGAGAAAGCTTTCGTGTGTATTGGGTCAAAGTCCCAGTGTATTCTATTGCCCAGATGTGTCTGGAAGCTGTCCAGACACAGAGGACTGCACAGTCGTCAGCTGTAAAGGACTCAGGTGGTTCCAAGGGGCAGGAAGAATGGAGAGAAGGCACTTGTGGGGCCCTTCTCTGACAAGTAAGCATCCAATGAGATTTTTTTCCCTAAAACACAGGGAACAGCACTGTGAGGTCAAATATGAGCAAAGATTTCTTTTTGGCTTTACAGCCATCAACATGGCACCTTAGCCCTTACCATACAGCATGTTGGTACTACATGCTGTATGACGTGTTGGTACTACAGTAGAGTTCACACTTTCCGTAATACTTCTTCTTAGTCACATAGGAAGCCTGATGGCTTTTCTCTGCTTTCTAAGCTGAGGAAAATACCAGGAACTCTCCTCTCCCCACCCCCCCATTTCCTTTAGAAAAACCCCAACAGTGTTCACGGAAATAGAAAATGACTGTTACCTTCAGGTTTTGGGGTTTTAGGTTATAGCCCTCTTTCTGTTTTCTTTAAAAAGTTGTCTCTTCTTTCCATTTCTCTCTGTCCTCGTTTTTCCAACCCTATTTGAGTCGAATGTCTTCCTTCTTTTTGGTCCCACTTCTGCGTGCTTCAGTCACCAGAAAAGACATGCCAACAGCTAACACCTTCAAAGAGCCAAAAGAATGAGCATGGTCAAGTTTGGATATTTTTATAAGAAAAAATTCTCTATTATATCCCTCTCAAACATTGCTTCTTCAGAACAAATAAAGCTGCTGAAGGATAAAGAAAAATCTTTCTCCTGGCTAAAGCAAAACTGTGGCCTTTGAGAACAGGGTGAGTGGGTTTGTGGTGGAGTGAGGATTTTGTCCCTGGTTTGCTGCAGCATGCATGGACAACTCAGGCTGTCAGAGCTCTTGCTATGAAAGTTGCTCCCTTGCTGTGTTATAAAGGAGACCTGGGTGGTTTCACCAGAGCAGTATTCACATGGCTGGGCTGCTTGTACAAGAGAAAAGCCTCCCTTCACAGTGGCTGCTGCTATAATTTTACACCACGGGAAAGGGGCTGAAAAGACTAATTAAGACATAAGAAGTTGCAGTATTTTTAATTATTTTTTTTTCCACTGAGTAAAAATAAGTCCTCAAAATACTGAGTACAGTTGTTCAATATTACTTGCAGTGCTTTCTGTGGAAGATTTTCACAGTACTTGGTTGAGGATACAATCTGCCCTGGCAACTGTTGTGGCTGGTTATTTTTCCAAGTGAATGAAAACACAGATACAAGCAGGAGTTACTGCAACCACTGCTGCCTCATTTACCTCTACAGTCACGTTGCTACTGGTAAGAGTGCTCAGTTTATACAGGAAATACAATCGCAGGTGCAAAACTTCAAGCTCATGTTTACACCCAGCAGCGGGAGGCTCACCTTCTTATATGCATCTGTCTATGTGCAAAGCACTGTAGAAATTGCCATAATAATGACACCTTCTCCAGTGCATACATGAATATTACAATGCCTCTTCTGCAGAGAAGAGAGGCAGCATGAAAGTACGTAACCTCAGGTCACAGCCATGGAAGAAAAAAGCCAGGGTTTTCAGGAGTTCCTGCTCCTTAAGACCAAGTCTGCTTCTCCATTTTAACCTGCTTTTAAAAATAATTAAAAGTATTGAGAAACTTTATAAAAAAACCCACAAGAAGCTTCAGTGAATCTATTTCATATTTGTTTCTTCTACAGTTGCCAGAAGGTCTTTCAGTCTCCTTGTCATTTTGCACTATATGACCTAAGTAACACTGATATTTATTGCTCATTTTCATTTAGCTCTTTGAAGACCAATCCACTTAATGATCAGAAACCTCACACAATTTAGCAGATAACATCACTGCAGAGACTTGTTGGGAAGCTTTAATAAGTAAAATGACTACTAAGAGGTGGGCTGGGGTGATTGCTGTGTTTTAATCCTAGATGATAAGAATCGGAGTCATACCTGCCCATTCTTGCTCTGCAATTACAGAGACAGAGCAGCTCGAGTGGACACAAATTTTAGGGGGTGTTGTTACAGTGACTACCTCGAGCACTTGTAAGACACACATTATGATAATGACACCTGCCCTCCGTGTCACTTGCATTTACCCACACGCAGTAGTTTCTCATGCAGTAGGTGAATCCTGTTACCTCTGATCTGCAGATGGGAAAACCACTGTGACCCCAGTCCCAGCAAGTCCCAGGCAGCCCCAGCCAGGCAGGGCACCCGCTCCCAGCAGCCCAGCACTGGTACCCTCCCTCCATCCTCCCCCAGCACGAGGTCAAGGACCAGAGCGCTCTGTAGCAGGCGATTGCATAGGCCACAGCTGTTAAATAGCTGGCCCAGGAGCTACAGGAACCTGATCAAGAGTGGCTTCTCTGGAGAGAAAACACTTACTTTGAGTGTAAAAGGGAGTAGGATGGAGTACAAAAGGGAGTATAATGGAGAACTGCCTGTACATGCAGGCAGTGAAACGCAGTACGTTCTTCAAGGTCACACAAGAAATCTGTAGGGGGGCAAAAAGGAGAATCTGGTCCTGCCTAGTCCTTAGTTCATGCCCCAACATCTGGACATGGCTCTGTGACATATGGAAAGATGCCTTCGATCCCACTGCAAAACGCTCCAAATTGCAAACTTCATACTGTCCTCTGAGAGTGTTTTACTTGTGGAAAAGTGAAAAAAAAACAGTCCCTGTATAATAAGCATAGAAAGTTGTATTCTTGTAAAATTGTGAATAAAGCAGTATTTATATTATTGATATAATCTCTCTGGTCCTCAGTGACAGGGTGACCCCCGTTAGTGTACGGAAATGGAGCAATTAATGAGTAATGGACCATTTCCTGATATGCATATGCTGCAGCCTATCTTTTGTTCTCAGATCTTCAGGGACTATCTCTTATCACACGTCTTTTCCCCTATGGAGAAACACTTGGAGGTTGCTTTAGGTAACACAGCAATGGGTAATTTTCAAAGCCAACTTAAATTAAAGAGTCTTTTCAGCAGTTTTGAGCATGCCATTAGTGGATGACTGCATAGGTAAATGATTTGACTCACCCTGAAAGAGTTTTAGGGTTAGAAATTCTTGGGTTTCAGGTCTCTCGTCATGAAGTGAAGCAATAGGCAGCACTACCTCATTGTCATGAGTACCTTCAAGTCTCATTTGAGAACACTGGGTTCTGCTCTATCATCAGCAGGCTTTGCAGGAAATATGGCTTTGAGAATTGAATTATGATTCGTTATCTACAAGAAAAGGCCAAATCCTGGGGTTGTTGAGTGTTTCTTTTTTTTTTTTGTTTTTTTGGGGGATATTCACCTTGTATATACAAACAGATGGCATTAGAACAACAGGTCCCTGTGCATAAGGCAGGGGTTTGTGGATGCACAGTTCTCTGGCGAGCATAAAACAAAGTAAAACCAGATTGAAAACTTTCATTACCCAGCAATGCAAGTCACAACAGCAGGGTTAAATCTGTTTCTATTTAGACAATATCTGGAACAGCATTTTATTATACAGCCTGTAAAGCACTGCCTGTGCATGGGTGGAAAGTACATTGTCTCCTTAAATAAAGAACTGGGGCAGGATTGTTTGGCACTTTCTTTTTTCTTCTTTTTTCGTTAACCATAAATACAAAGTAACCATTTCTCCATAACATTGAACTCTTTGTGGCCTTCCTAGAAACAATAAAAGTATCCAAAAATAAACATCTACTTAGAATAAATATTAACTCAGAGACCTTTAAAATATGAAGAAAATAGTCTCTGCAATATCATCTCTTCCCTGATAATGCAAAAGCCACCCCATGGGGTTTAAAACTGAGGGATTTTGAGGCTTTGGGGTGTCTTATGATGCTCGCTCTGAGCAGGCTGAATGCCAAGCTTTGTGAATGGCTCTGTCTTAAAAGACAAAGCCCTAATCGCTTTCAACTTCTCTAATTCTTCACATTCCTTCCTAGCAAAATAACTGCCTGCCTTATAATGGCAGAAACATTTGGAGACTAAAAGAAACAAACAAAAAATAATCAATTTTCAAGGTCTGCTTGCAGACAGAGGAACTGTTTATGAAACATTTACTATTCGGTTGCAGGAGAAAATCTCATCTTAATAGCAAAAGGGGAAGCATGGAAATACTGTAGAGAGTTTTTCTGAGGGGATGGGTGTGGGCATAGAAACTCTCCTGCTCTACAATTCAGATGACTGGCTTTTCCATCAAGTAGATCCCACCCAAGGAAACGGGAATTTTCAGGTCTGTGGAGCGAGGAGTGGGTGCTACCACCTCTCACACAAAGCAGAAGGTGTTTGCTGCCCTCAAAGGGGTCAGTTGAGCTTGTAAAAAGGTCCCTTACTCCAAACTGGCCAAACCCCAACCACATGAGCAGTTCTCACCTGACTATCCCAAGTGCTTCTGCTGGACTGGTTGTGGTTTCTGAACCAAAAATCTCCTGCTGGGTTCTGACTCACCGTATTTTACAGATTTCCCACTGACAGAGGACAAGAAACTGAAATTTCAAGCCAATCTTTCTACACAAGGCCCATTCTCAGCTTTTCCCCATATTTTTTTTGCACAAAACTTGGCATGGCTCTTGCAGCAGTGGCTTGTTCATGTGGGGCCCTGCACTGCTCCCGGCTCTGCATGCCCTGCACTCTCCATCACAAAGACTGACACGATGTGGAAGCGCTTCCAATTAAAACCACGTGGATTCATCAGACTCTACTGACCATACTTCTGATCACAGCCAGCCTTTTCTTTAAAATGATCTATCTCCTGCCCATCAGGTTAGAGGTTGGGTATTTTGTTAGCCTTATTGCCACTTGGATCTGGTTTTGATTTTTATCTTCTATGGTAATATTCTAAGAATTAGAAAAGAAAAAACCCACAACACCAAACAACAGCTTTTATTGCCTTAATTTAAAAGTAAGACTTGCTTTTCAATTCCAGTTAAATAATTCATTTAAATTTTGTCAGAGATGCTGAAAAACTAATGTGTACAGATGAGAAGCAACCTTTCTAAAAATATGAATGGGAAACATCCAGTCTTTCCTGTTATGTTTATAGCTTTTCCCTTACAGTGTAACATTAAAATTAACAGCTCTCATGTGGTATAATTTGGTTACATCCCCTAAAGACACATGAAAGTAGTCCCAAAGGAACGATTTACTTCAGTGAGAATAGAAGGTGCTGAGTACATCACTCAGGAACATTTAGGTTTTGGTCGTTAGTGGGTGGGAGTATTGGTTCATTGACTAAGTCTCCCCAGACTCTCTTCCATACACATGAAGCTGGATCCAGGTGGGGTGGCCCAGCTCACATAACATTCTTACACAGAGGATTCCTGTCTCTAGGTATTGGGGTCCTTCACCTTTGCACACACTGAGGAAACATGTGAGAGCAAAATGTAGCTGTTCCCAGACTAGCGATGTGGTGAGAGGACTTAGACAAATGTAGTTAGTACATCCACGAGTGAGCAAAGATCAGAGCTCAGCTCTTCTGTCTCTGACAGCTGCATGGAAACCACAATGCTCCTCTTACTGTTCCCAGTCTGAGGAGCATAAATTGCCAAAAGCCTTCAGCAGTGGCCTAACTATGCTGCCCTTGGGGCTAATGCCAAAACCAGTGATGTTTGCCTGAGGACCCTGGAAAACCAGATCTGCTGTTCCAGAGCTGTTGAAGACCTGTCTTGTGCATTTTCCATGTCCATATTCAGCTTCTCGCCATCCCTCTGCCCCTGGCCTAGGAAGTGCTGGGTTGCACTGCTGTTGTAGGCTTGTGTTACCCCACTTGATGTGGGCAACAATCAATTTCTGATACACAACAACAGGAAGAGTCTACAGTAAACACATTAAGCGTCTCAAATGTGCAAGTAAGTGCAGATGCTATTAGGCTCTGATACAGTACAACAGATAAGGTCAGTGCTTAACTTTAAACATACAAATAATAGCACTGAATTAGCTTTAACGAAATTATGTTGCATGCTTAACATTAAGCTCATGCCTGAGTGCTTGTCTGATTAATTCTCTCCTTGTGTACTTTAACTCGAGTTTGTTTGGGGTCACTTGGTGCCATCTGACACAGATACGAAAGAGCACAGCTTCTCTAAAACAGCATGCTGGAACCAGTTTTCACACACTGGGAAGCTAAGAGATAAGTAAGTCCCTGAAAAATTGTTTTCCCATTAAAAATGACCCTCAATTTCCATTACTACATTTATGGGCAGCTTATCACCTGAGAAGCTGAACCCTCAGATCTCAGGATATCAGTTTCTGGATGTCACTTCTGTGCTGCCAGGCAATGAGCTGTGTTACAGCCCTTAATGGAGAGGCAGATGCAATAGGTGTATTCCTGAAAATTTGTGCATGCTCTTGCTACAGTTGTTAAGCCAAATAGAGCTAAAAGAGTCATTTTGTTTAGATGTGTATCACACATTACACTATCATGGTCTTCACACTGTAATGCTGAGTTCTGTCAACTTCATAAACATGTCCATCATGAGCAGGCTGAAGACTTGTAGAAAGCAGAAGCTCTTTTGCAGAGTCTTCAGGCTTCTGCTTTGAAATAATTCTGCTACATCTGTGAAATGGATCATGGCAGGGGAGAACTGTGAGTAGATTGCTCCCAACAGATGCACTCTCCCATGAGGCGTCAAGGAACTAATTCCCAGTGCAGTAACGTGGGTTTCAGTGGGTTGCGCTGCCTTGAGAGGGAGAAACTATTCCTGGAGATTCTTCATTATTTAATCTACATCACTTTCTTCGTGATTTCCCTCTAAGGTCACTTTACACTGTGACTGTAGCAAGAACTGGTTCCTAACTCACACCACACTTTTCAAACCACCACCACTATGGAATTTGCACAAGTACCAGCAAGGACTATATTTTCATCTGCATTACCCATGCAAGGGAGAAAGAAACTCACCTACAACCAGGTATGAGTCCCCAGCTCCTGGACCTGGTGAACAAACATCAATCTGTCACCCACCTTTCTGCTACAGATGAACTGATACAGATGAGCTGCAGACCCCTTCTGCTTGCTGTAGAGAAGAAATTGTGACCCGTACGGTGATTTTCCTCCTGCTGTGGGGAACCCCTTACCCAGAGCTCAGTATAACATCTCAGTCTAATCCTCGCAGCTGTTTCTTGAAGAGTCAGTTATAAAATCCAATAATTAGCTCAAGAAACTAGTTGCTGATACTCTGTTAAATAAAAAGAAAACAAAATGCTTTAATGGTCTGTGTTGCACACTGTTCTAAATATATATTCAAATGAAGCATGTATCTTATTGAACACATCCAATACTGGGCCTTCCAGATTTAGTATAAACAATTAGACCTGTCTCTCTTTAGACAAATTATTGCTAGAGAAAGCTTTAAAAATATTTTCTTGTGAAATACAGTGCTATTTCTTTAAATAAAGGGGTCTGGCAGTTCTGTGAGGCAGTTAGCTTAGCACCATTAATACAGAATACAGTCTATCAGCATTTAGTGAACTCTCCATGACCTCAGTTGAAAGTAACTCCTTTAGCTTATACTTATGAAAAATATTATTAAAAAATGCTGTTGAAATGTAAGCATCATTTATAGTCAGTGTTAAACTGGAGGGATATTGCCAGCTCCATCAAGCATTTCAACAAAGATGGGAACCACTCGTCTTCTTTTCTTGGGAGGGTAGAGGAACTCTGGGATCTGGAAACAGGAGCTTCCCAAAACATTTCAGTTGTCTCTTACTACGTGTATTAATGGGTTCCTCTTTTATTTGCCATGTATTAACACCTTTCACCAGAAATATCTCAAAATTTGCTTGTATGGTAATTTTTTACCTCACTTGTTTTGGAACAGAGCAATGAATGTATGTTGTGCACATCAGCACGGCCTGATGAGCCAAGACATGGCCTTTGTAGGTCACGGCTCCTCCCCTGGAGAAGGGCATCTTGGTCAGGAAGGATCTGGGAGAGGAAGTCCAGGGCTGTGTCTGCTCTTCCTGCCTTGCAGAGGAGGAAATTTTAATACTGCCAACAAAAAGACAGTAATTGACCTCCTTTGGGCAGTGAGACACACACAGATCTTTGGCTTGCTGATCTATTAATGGCAGCACCAGCCCCAGGACTGTTCTTATGTGTAAAGTAACTACGATGTCCACGTTAAGGTAGTTGTTACCCTGGGCTCCTTTTAGAGCCAAAGGATGGAGAGGCACTCACAGACAGCAAATGCACTGCCAAGGCATCACTGGGACTGCCTGTCTCTCCCCACTGAATGTATAAGGCAATTTATGCACCTAATTCAGCCTCCTAACTTAGACACTTCATTTAATCCAGACCTCAATCCCTGAACTGAACTCAGGGTGCTATTGCAAGCTCCTTATTTGTGTAACACTCAGGAAATACATCTGGCGACAGGGGCTGAGCCCTCAGCCCACAGCATCGGTGCTTTTGTGGATCAAGCGAACCAGGATTGCCTCAAGGAACCCTCTCTGTCAGAAAAAGGGGTTTTCCACATTTGGAAGAGGGCCACCACTGGAAGCTGAACCTGGCCAGAGCAGTTAGCAACATTTTCATGATAAACAGAGCTGTGCATTGCTTGGGCCACTGGCTGATTATAATAGCTATGAAATTACCCAATTTAGCTCACCACGTCAATAAAATTTATACGAAAATACCACCAGAATCTTGGCTAGTACAGGGATAACTGTATGAAAGTTACCCAAGCCAATGTGACAACCATTTAAGAGGACTAACCTCTGTCATACGGTTTTCATTTTATGTGCATGCTATACAAACACAACCACCACAAATATGCATTACAGGCTGCCTGGGACTCACTACTGAGGTGAATTAGCACTGTAGTCTGACCTGTTGAAAAGCTTAACCTTTAACCTGCCAGGCAATGGCGGTTGCAATTTGCAAGCCATTCTTGTGTTGAGTGGCTGAAAACATACTTATTTACTTGTGTAAAGCCATAAATGAAATGGGTTGGGTGAGCTCAGCTTACTTCCCAGTTCACAGACCATGTCACAAAACACTACCACATGTTCAGCAAGTAATTCAGCGTGAGGACTGAACACTACTGCACCGTGACCCAAATTCACTCTTCAGAGAAAGAAGAGTTTCTTTTAATCTGGAGTGAAAAGGAGAGAATTCAAAGTGACTTCCTTTTTAAGTAACTTCCCACTCTGATTCCAAGAAAAAGAAATTCAAAGAAATTTTCTGAAAATAAGTCATTTACCCTCATGAAAAAAAAAATCTGCATAAGCTCATAGCTTGAGAAACTGAAATCCTCTGCATAACTGCACTGATGCACTTATCATTAGAAGGATGTTTCCTCTCGCTGCCCACTGGTGAGTCTCAGCTCTGTAGGGCGAAGCATTAATTCACTTGCTTTTCCATCTCATCTGCAAAGGCTGCCAGTGGTGCTATTCAGGATTAGCTGTAGAGATGGAGCTGGGAGGTGGACAGAAATGTCAATTGCCACTCAGAAGTTTTGCAAGGTTTATCGCTCACCAGTTTTATGAAAGATGCATCATTTTGGGATGCGAAGATCTCCCATGCAAAACCTGCTCTTGTCTATCAAATGAAGCCAAATCAGTAGATAACCCAGGTTTAGCAAACTGGATGTTTTGTAATGGAGATGGATGGATAATAACTATTTCTAGATCAAAGTCGATGACTAGGCGTTGCTCTTGGCACGTTGGCTTTTCTGTCTGACTCTATAACCACAGGTAGGCTTGAGTTGCAAAATTCAGATCAGGAGGCAAACTCCATCACTTGAGTGTTGTTTAGTTAGAGAAACCTGGTATGGTTCATGGAGAAGTGAAGCAGGAATCAGGATGCTCAGAACCAGCTCTGTGTATGAATTATGGACAGCCTGACCACTTGTTACCATCCAGGTCCACCTTCAACCCCAGTGCACAAGCAATTTCATCCAATCAGCCTAAAGCCACATTTTGTTTATGTTTTTGGGTTTTTTTCCCTTTTTCCCTGTACTTACATCCACATATTTGTATAGAAAAAATACATACCTGTCACAAAATTCTTCCATTAAAGCAGATACTTCTGATTTTTGTTTTCTATTTTGGTCTTGTTTGATTATTCCATTTCCTTTCACGTCCTACAGTGATGAAAGGATAAAAAAGCCTTACACTATATTCACTATGCTTCGATAACAACACAGACAAAAAGGTTTATTTTGCTCTTCAGAAGCTTTACATTATCCAGAGTAAGCTCTGAAGACCTAGATGAGCCAGGAAG
>VXBZ01011347.1:88358-109199 GCA_013399135.1 Heliornis fulica | reverse complement strand
CCTTTTTTTTTTATTGCATGCTAATCTTATGGTAGTTAACAATATATCAATCCTAGTTTTATGCAATTTTGTTATTTAAACTTTCTCTTCTACTCTTCTTTCCATTCTGTTGGAGCTAATCAGTTAATTGGTCTGTTTCTCTACAAAGTGGTATAGAAATATATGAAATTTCAAGACAAAAATCACAGATCAGAAATTGTAGGCATTCTGCATTTGAGAAAAGACTTTACATAATTCAAATGTTGTATCCTGTTTTTTTCATTGAAAGAAGTATCTCTGTTCTATAGAACACTCAAGAACATGATTGACTTAAATCATTTCTTATAGATAATAATGCAGTTACATACTGCCCTATATAAAATGTATTTAGAGTATATAAATGTGTTTTCCAGAATCAGGACTTTAGGTTTCTTACTTTGTGGCAACTTACACCTACACAGCCAGAGATAATGTAAATTGGTGTTAGAGGCTAAACTCTCAGAAATTTTCTCATACATTTCAAATGAAAGAGACAATTGAAAGGAATCTGGTGAAATTGACATGACAGTCACTGAAGCTTTTAATACCTACAGGATTTTGCTGTTTTATTGGGTTGTAATGTAACGACTACCTTTGATTTTAAAAGATGATGATATGCTTTGTAATAGTGCAGTTAAAATGTGTCTTATGTGTTAAATACTGTATCAGCCATCACAATGATATCTTAATTACCTCCTTAGATTGGGACGATACTTTTCTAATCACTACTTCAAATAGATGTATTACTGATAATTAGGAGAATTACAACAGTAAGACATTCACTGAATTAGACTTATTTTTTTCTTTATCAGCTGTGGAGCAAGGGAATGGACAAAAGTTGTGTCTTTGCAAACAATATTTGTATTCTTTGTCGATTTAGTTTTCATTGTTTTCCTTTCATTATCACTTGAAGTATCTATATGAGCTATGATTGCTCTACTGGTGTCTCCTCCTTCCGTGTATATCCTTCAGACAGTATAACAAATAACGGATGTTTATACTTCATTTTTATTTTTATTTTCCTTCCAGGTGCTGAATTAAATAATGGCCAGTGGCATTCTGTATCCTTCTCTGCCAAAAGAAATCGTATCAGTGTAATAGTAGACAATGATGTGACCTCGTCTGCTCATGCCTCCATACCTCTGCAAATTTATTCAGGAGATGTTTTCTACTTTGGAGGTGAAATATGTTGTTTATGCTGGCAATAACCCACAGTTAAACATAATTTTTTTCCTGACATATCTCATCAAATGGCAAGAGTTATTTGGCTTGCCTAAAGTCTTCTCTGGCTAGTTTGGATATCTGTCAAAGGATCTGTTTTTCAAGAATTGTTGTGATGTTTTTGAGTTTGTGTTTCCTTAAATTATGTAATTTAAAATAGAATAAATTACCACTCTAAATCTTTGGTCACTTTTTAGAACATAATTTTGTGGTGTTATGCTTTGATAATTGAATGTAGTCTGGCTGATAATCAGAGACATGCACAAAGTTATCTCTTGTTGTACCCTTATTGTATTGCTAAATCATTTTTTTGTGGCAATCTTCCACTGGGATGATCAAGTCTTCATATTAAGTGAATGCTTACTCACTTGCACAAATATCTTTTTATATGATACACACTTCTAATTTTTTACTCATTTATTTTTTAGAGTGACAAAATTTTCCTATCTTTGGAGAATGCAATGGGTGCCCCAAAACTATATTTAAGTATCTTAATTTCCCTAGGAATATTGACAATTATCTATCATCAGGAGATTTTGTCATTAATCCTATATAGTTACTGATAGAAATGAGCATGCATTATTCAGCACTAATTTAATTCTTTATCTCTCAGTAGCTTAGGAATTCATGACTGAACTATTCATTAAAAATCCGCAGTTTTCTGAAAAAAATTTAAAATGCATATGAAACCCTAAATGAGTGTGGGCCAAGTAACTCTCCACAGAAGATATCCCCAACAATAGGTTGCAACTAAATCTCATGTTCACAAGCAGATTGCAAATACAGTCACTGCTACTTGAGCATCCAAGTGGCTTCTCACAACTGGCACCTAAATTTTTCTACTGAAGATACCCCTTCATCTGTCTGATAATCAGAAAAAGATACAGAATATTGACCTTGAATAGCCAAAAGACACGGCGGGTTGGTTTGGGTTTCCTTTTGTTTTCCTTTTCTATATCTCATATTAAGCCATTTGTGCCATTGCAGAGTTGATGGCACAGGTGGACAGATCAGGAGGGTTGTGGGCAGTTGCAAAAAGCAGAATATTCAATGAAATTTTACAAGGACATTTCATATTTTAGGATGTGAATGGGAAAATTGATCCCAAAAACATTGAAAGTACTAGCTGCATATCCAGCCCTCAGCTTCTCTAATTTCAGCTTTATGGCTAAAATCAGCAGCTCATGCATGTAGTACAAACTTGAAGGAAGCTAGTACGAGATTTCTGAATTTAGAAAATTATTAAAATTTTATGTGTCAATGCCACTGTTAAAGTGCAGAAAATGCATTTTGACTTTTTTCGAAGTTTATATGAATATTTACAGTGTTTCTATATGCTGGTTGTTAAAATATGAGTATCAGCCTTCCAGGAGAGGTGTCCTGGGACCACAGTGATTAGTTTCCTTATTTTAATGAATATAAAGTATGCAAGAAATGTGTATGCTTAGCTGGGAAGATGTGTAATAAATGTGAAAATACTTCAGCATTATGTCAGCACAATTTCTAGTCATGCTGTCATAAAGTATATAATAAGTCTGTCAGTTCTTGTAAAAATAGCTTATTGCAGTTTTAAGGGCAAAAAGAGAATATTTAATATCACAATAAGCACATAGGGTGAATTTCATTATTATTATATTTCTTCCTATATTTAATATCTGGACCACAATTATAAGGAGCCACAATTTCATTTTTATTAACGATGTTGCCTTATCTCTAACAGAACTAGAAGACATTTTTTAAGACAGACACTAAAAAAGAAATCCAAATCACAATTTTCTAGAATAGCTGTAAAATATACAAACTTTTTCTGCCTTCTCAGGCTTTTTTATTTTTTATTTTTTGGGTTTTCTTTTTTTGAGTATATGAACTCCACTGGAAGTATCTCAGTCTCAAATGAGTGACAGTTTTCACACCTGAAATTCCAAATTTATTTTTTCCATTTTATTGTGGAATGCTATAAAAATGTGGTTAGAAGTCTAATTGATTTGTCTAACTGTGCGCTGTGCTGACAATATACTTTGCTGAAAATATACTTTTGCAAGTCCATGGATTTGTTGTTCTTAAAGTAATATACCAAGTAGATAATTAATGTTTACCTTTAGGAAGGTAGTAATAGTTTTGAAAAGCTTGGCTCTTCACCAGAGTAAAACACACACATAAATAATTTACTTATTTCATTTCAATTTTAGTTCATTTTCTATTGTATACTTCTTACATTTATACTATAACAGTTATTGTACACTCATTTGAATAAATTTACTAGTTTCTACTGTCATTTTGCTTTCCTATGTAGTAAACTTATGCACTGTCTTTACAGGACTCCGGAAATTATTCATTATCTCTTTGGAACAGAGAAGTGTCTTAAAAGTCACTGCTTCCTAACATCATGAAATACAAAGGTCTTTGAATGCCATGAATCAGAATGCAATGTTGTTGGACTAAGATGAGACCTTTGTGTGTCCTAAATGACCTTTATGCATCCTTACAGAAGCAATATTTCCTTTTGGAAGAAAGTAAAAGAAAAAGATATTTAGGCATATTGTCATTCAGTTTCACGTCAGCAGTTCCTGGAAAAAAAAACCCTAAAACTGCTCAATGGACATGGTTAAAACTCAAACCAGGATAAAAGCAACTTATTGTATTATTATAATTTAATTAACTGGCAATCAGTGAACAAGTCACTCAGGATCAGTAACGTGATAGGAAACCCACAATATTATTTACAGAATGTTATTCCTAGGCTGGGTAGGACATCCTGACATTGTCTAGTGCAACCCGCAGTTCTAAAGTCTTAGATCAGGATATAAAGGGCTGTTACTGGTCAAGCCTTGAAAAGCTCCAAGAAAAGAAATCTCGTAACTCCTGTGGTGATTTGACCCTGGATGGAGGCCAGACTCGCACCAAAGTAGCTCTATCACTGTAGCACTCCCCTCTTCCCTCCACTGTCCCCAGCTGGACAGTGGAGAAAATATCTATTGAGAGGCTTAGGAGTCGAGGTAAGGACTGGGAGAGATCATTCTGCAATTAGACTCAACGCAGAATAAAGGAAAAAAAACCTCTCTATTACACTACACTACAGACACAGAGAAACCAGAGTTGTATAATGAGAAGTACAAATAGGTCTTATAACACCTGCCCCTGCCCTTCTTTGCAGACTCAATTTTATTCATTGTGTTCTCCTCCCCAGGATGCCACAGGGGAAAAGAGTGGGGAGCAGGGTGGGGAGGACAGGGATTGGAGGCTTTGGTCTTTGATCAGTTCCTCGTGAGTTTTTTCCTTCACAGTGGGGTGGCGGGAGGGGAAGCATTTCTCACACTCTCTCCCTGAGCCAGCATGGGGTCCTACCCACGGGAGTCAGTCCTCCATGAACTTCTCCAACATGAGTCCTTTTCCACAGGGCCTCACTTCTTCATAAGCTGCCCCAGCATGGGTCACTTCTACAAAGTTCAGTCATAAACTCATAAAATGTCTCTCAGATGCTCAGTCCCAGACTGCTTGCTCAAGCCTGGTCCCGCATGAGTCACAAGCCCACCCAGAAAACTTGCTAGTACGGGTCTCCATTTCTCTCTCTCTTTCTCCCTCTCTCTCTCTCTCTCTCTGCCTCTTATTTCTCTCCATGGGCTGCAGGTGCTGCCAGAGGCTTGCTCCAACATAGGTCACAGCGTCTACCATATTCCTCCACCTGCTCCATGGTGTTCCATCTTCTCTATATCAACTTATTAGGTAGTAATAACTTTTCTTCTTGACTGATCACGCCCATTTCTATCAGGTTCTCAGGCATTCAACTCCCTGACCATCTCAGATACCTCTGCTGGACTCACGCCAGGGTGTCAATGTCTTTTCTATACTGGGAAGTCCAGAAATCCAGAAATACAGCACTCCAACATGGTCTCACAAGTGCCATATAAAGAGAAGAACCACTTCTTCAGATCTGCTGGCTATGCCATTGATGCAGTATAGAACTCTATCAGCTTTGTGTGCTTCTGGACACATTCCTCACTCTTGAGGCGTCTGCTGGCCAGCAGGACTCTAGATCTTTATCGATCTAGGCAGTTATTCATCAACTTGGATAGTTCCATGGACTTGTTTATCTCAAATTAAAGACCTTAAGCTTGTCCTTACTGAACTTTCTAGCATTCCTTTCAGCTTATTTCTCCAGCCTGACCAGATCCCTCTCAGCCACAGACCTGCCCTACAACATTTAACCCCTGACCTCGATATGTCAGTTTCAGACTTGCTGAAAGTTCACTCTGACCTGCCTTCAGGGTCATTTATGAAGGCATTAAAAAGTAGAGCTCTCAGTACAGATTTCTGAAGGACTCTTTGTTCCCTGATCATCAGCTGGACTATGTGTCATTGATTGTCTAATTATCTCAACTATATCTCATCAGTCTGGTAGGGAGACTGTAGAAAACTGTTAAGGGCTTTGCTAAAATTAAGATATGCAATGGTTACTGCTTTGCTTTTGTCCACAGTGACCATCACCTCAGCAAAGAAAATAAAGATCTTGGTCAGGTATGATTTAGCCTTAAAATTAAAGTTACCAAGTTACTTTCTGTTCTACACCTGTCCTTTAATTGTCCTTCTGTGAGGATTTTCTTCACAAATGTGCCATGGATCTCAGTGAAACTGACTGGCCTGTACTTTTCTGTGCCCTCCTTCTTGCCTTTCTTAAAGATGAGTGTAACATCTGCCTCTCCCAGCCATCAAGCATCTCACCAAATTGCCAAGACATTTTTAATATCATAATTATTAGAGTTTCACAATGAAAATGGTAATTGTTGCAATGGCATTGGCCAGCTCCTGTAGCACTCTCATATACCCCTTGGAATATTTATACTTTTGTTGTGTGTACTGATTCCCTTGACTTCTTCATTCTCTGCTACAAAATGGGAAGCGTAAGGATTAATTTTACCTGAAGAATAAAAAAAAACAAAACAAACTAATAGAAATCAGTCCTTCAAAAGACCCTTGTCACTAGATCCCTTGTCCCATTATGTAGTGCAACCATAATCTCCTTAACTTTTCTTTTGCTGTTGTTGTACTTATAGAAAACTTTCTTGTTGCACTTTACCTTCCTTGATAGTTTTAATTCCACATGAGTTCTGGATTTCCTACTGCATTCCTAGACATGATAAACTTGGTAAATTAAAATTACTGTACCTGGTAATAAATTCTTGTATTACTTGTCTTCAGATGTGACTTGACCAAATCATGTGCAACTTGTATTGTAACCTAACATTTTGTAACTAGGGTCAGTCAGTCTACCTGTTCACATCTTGATTCCATTCTTTACTTTGGAAGTGTGGCTTGGGTTATACTTTACCCAATTTTTTATTGATGCTTTTGCATATGGCTTCAAAACAGTAGGAATGCATGGAAGTATTTCTTTACAGTTGCACCACTATGTCTAGTCAGAAGAACTTCTGCCTGAAGTCTTTCACCAGCAAAGTTGACAACACTGGAAGATTATCAAAATTCACTCTGTTTTCGGGAATATATGATTTTTAAATTGAAATATTTTTTCAGCTCCAGGTTTTATCCTTCTTTCAGGCTGCCATGGCAGTGGAAACATTTCTGAATGTAATACCTCCTTTGGTGGCTTTCAAGGATGCATGCGACTCATTTCCATTGGTAACAAAGCAGTGGATATGATCTCAGTTCAGCAAAATGTTTTTGGCAATTTCAGTGATCTTCAGTTAGATTTATGTGGTATTATAGACAGGTAAGAAAATAATAATTAATCATATATTTATTTGTTTATTTGAATTATTTGTTTCCATTACTGAATTGATGAAAAAGAAGGGAAAGCTTAGAAAGCAGCATGTTGCTTCTTTTGTGAGAATTCAAGCCTTTAATAAATGTCATATACATAGTACAACAATTAGATTTCCTTGCATTGCACAGAAAATCAGAGCAACTGGGGTTAAAATTACTTGATGTTTCTGACGTATTTTAAATATCTTACTGCCTTTTAAAATAAAGCTATAGACAGAAATTCCCTCCTGTGACATGGAGTCCCATTCTCCTTTTGAAATCCTATGTTCTTTACAAGTAATTGCTGCTTCCTGTATTGTGCCTATCCAGCAACACAGATAGGTCGTATTCATCACAGTGACTGAATAATCTTTTTTAGGATGTGGTCAGAACCAATCTCCTAATTTCCATCAGATGGTACTAGCATTTTAAGAGATTGACTGGCTGAAGTAGCTCCCTCTGCAGGGAGGAAAGACTACATGCCTTCCCTGAAATACTCAAAGTGCTTGCCAGAAGGAAATTGCCAAAGATCAGTCTGGAGAAGGCAGAAGCTGTTGAGAAAGGAGGAATCCGATGTGCAAAGAGGAAACTGAAGGAGAGATTTCTGCTGAAGACTTGAAAGAACACTGTCACAGGCATTTGTATAAAGTCTGCATTGGTCCAGGCTGAAAGACTATAATGAAATGACACAACAGGCAGAGAAAAGATGCACTTGTAACCACTTCTTCCTTACCCCTTAAATTTTTAATCCTCAAAGGTTGTGTTAAAACACAACTAAAAAAAAAGTCTGGCCTTCAATAATAATAATTTTAAAAACTGCACTCTTGCGAGAAGACAGTGTGAGCAGGGGTCTGCATCAAAACCATAGCCAATTTCAGAATCAATCAAAGGGAAACATTTCCATCACTTACTTTCCATTCATAGAGAAAACATGGTGGACATCTATCCAGGTTATTATTCTGAAGAAAGTCACAATATCTTGTAGTTCAAAGATAAAAATAATGCTAGCTCTTTGTGTAATTGTTCACAAAAGTTTATGTAGAGAAGCCCCCAAAAGGAGGCTAAAAAATCTGCCTACAAAGTAATCCTTTTCCATAGGTTATGCGTGTTCTCACTAATATTATTTATAATGTTTCNTTTCTTCTAATTTATACCTTACTGAGTTAATCCTGACTTTGCAGTAGGCATGAAGTGGGATAGATATAAGACAAAACAGAGTCTTGACTTAGTCAAAAATTTACCGTATAACTTGCTAGGGATTTGTGTTTGGGATACAGATTTCATTTGCATGTCCTTTTAGCTTTCTCGCATCCTCCACCTTTCAACTAATTTTCCCAGTCTTCAAACTTATTTCCCCGTCCTCTTCTCCTCTCTGATAAAACTCATGACATTTCCTTCCAACCTCTTAAGTACTGTATCACTGCTGGTTTGTTTCCAATTCTGGAATTGAACTTACTCCGTTTCCATTGCAGTGCTTGCCTTTTTTTTTTTTTTATTTGTAATTTAAATTGTAAAATCATATATAAGTTTTGGATACATGTAAAAGCATAATATCAATAATATGTGGTAAATGCTTAATGAGTTGGGGTTTTTCTGGTTTAATCAGATATGGTGAAGAATTCAAGAGTTACCTGGAACACTGGAAATCTTATTTCTATTATTAGAAATATTTTTGTTAGATAAGTTTCATTGGAAAAAGCACTGTTCTGTATCTCACCTTGGGTAGGGTTGTATCATAGTATAATTGTACCTCCATTTTGATGTAGCTAGTGGCTACTTTCCATTAGAAATACTGAAACAGAGGGAGGGAACATGAAAAATTTAATGTTAAAAGATGCTCTAAATTGTTTTCACTCTATTAAAGTAGATTCAAGCCCCATCAGTCTCATCTAAGCTTTTAATCTTATGAACACTATTAGGGAGATTAATTAATATGGACAGGGAGTCAATATAAATAAAGACCACGTAAATCATTTGCAATTTTGAGATAACTATGTTTTTATCACAGAGGAGTAAGAGAAGAACTATGACTGAAATACATGTAAGTAGATCAGCTGTCAGGGGATGCACTGAAAGTCTTGGATGGCTGTTAATGAGGGAGGAGAGGTATATTTATATCAGATAACTAGTCATACCTATAGAAATCTTAAGTAAGCATTTATCCTAATAATTTTTACAATGCATATTTATACAAATACTTTAAAGTATTTAATATGAAAGTATTGTAGCTCGGTGCCTAAAGTTCATTTATATATCCTGAACCAGACCTCACTGAGACATACATCATCTCCAGACCCGCCTTAGAAATATATTCCGTGAGTGAGACAATAAGTAAAAAAATCTCTTTCACTGGCAAAAATATGAGGGTTTTTTTCCTTGAAAATAGGTGACCTATATCACTTTGCTTGTTTTACCTACACTTTCCACACTTTACCAACTACATTTTTTTTCCCTTTTCTGAAAACCTCTGCTTCATTATGTTTATGCCTGTGAAAGGAAAACATAAATTGCTGAGTCAGGTGTGACTTTACAAAGTCCCTGAATTATCCATATGTGAACTGCTGGACTTCTAATCATAAAAAAATTACAGGAAAATTTTCTTTGCAGTCTTTTCACTTCTGAATAAAGACACCAAAATTCTTCAGATTTCCTTTCATATCAGCCACAATAAAATGGTTTCTGTGGTAGATATGTCTTGATGGAAGTGACATACTGAATATTTTATTGTTTCTAGAATAGGAAGCAAATAATAATTTTATAGTACTAGCTCTGAGGTCCTTTGACAATTTGTTTTTAAAAAACTCCAACTAATATTGTTAGAATAATAGAAATGCATCCGTTGTGATGCTGCTTTGTTGTGACACATCTTGTTGAAGAGGTTTTATCAGTTGCAAAGAGACAGTGAATTATCAAGATGCAAATCTTTAATTAATCAACCTGTATTGAATTGCAAATAGTTGAATAGTAATAAATAAGTTATTAATCTTTCACTTTATTTTTGTTGGCACATGCTTCTCACATGATTAATTCGTTATTATATAAAAGAGGAATAGTGAAGAGGAAGAAGGGAAATTATTGTAATTTTCTAGTAATTATATTGACATCTTCCCAAATGGTCTTGAAGACTTCCTTCATATTATTATAGTTATTTTCCATGATTTTGCATTCCCTGATAAGTAAAACTGATACGTAAATGAAAAGAGAATGAAAATTACCTTTGTTATTCATTTTAGGTGTTTACCTAATTACTGTGAACATGGTGGTGAATGCTCACAGTCCTGGAATAGCTTCTACTGCAACTGTGCCAATACCAGTTACACAGGAGCTACTTGTCACTATCGTAAGTATGTTTTCTAACTACTTTTATTTCTAATTGGACTTTTTCACAAAAAATAAATAAATATGCAGTTGTATTGATATTCATATTGGAAGATTTTTCATTCATATAAATATTCATGAGGAAGAGCCTTAAGAATCCAAAACATGTAGCAGCAAAAATTTCATTGAAAGATCTAATATTTTGTTGTTTCATTTCCATAATTTTCACAAGATGGTCAGTATATCCTCTTTTGTCAGTATAATTCCTCTTTCTGTATCAGTAAATAGTTTAGTAATGCATTCAATTTATCTTCATTCATAACAATAAATATTACCTTTGCTGAGACAATAGGCCCTGATTCATGTACAAAGGTAATCCACATGGTAAGCCCTAAACATGTTTATGTAGTATGCTGAAGCAGGGAATAAATTAGAAGAAATAAATAAATAACCACCACCCCTCAAACCCCCACAAATTGTAAGTAACTTTACTAATTCCACAGGAGATGCTTTATATTTGTACTGCTTTAAGCATGTTCTTCGAAGCAGAATAAATCATTTCTCTGACCTCCATTATATGCTTCTAATAACTAGAAAACCCTATGAATCTTTAAAGATAACTTACATAATAATCCAAAGACTGCCCTAATGATCAGATAAAACCTTCAGTCCTTATAAATTGTCCTTATAAAATCTATACAATCCTTGACAGATGTTATGAAAAGGAAGTATATCTACATGGATATACATAGAGTTTTTTGAGAAATCACTGATTTTAGGAGATTGCTTATTAAATCTCATTTTTAAAGAGTCAGCCACAGTGATGAGTTTTCCTGTTATAACTTAATTGTCAAGAGCACAATGGCATAATAAAATAGCACTTCTATTTGAGTACTGCACTGTACTTCACAGCTTTAAAAAATGAAAATAAACTGCATTTATATAAATCTAAATCTTCAACTCTGTGAATAATTATTATGGAGTTAGTTTTTTATTTTTATCAAAATCAGAATTTTTTCCTTAACCTGATCAACAGTGTTCTCAATTTTTGATAAAATCTGAAAAAATTATATAATCTAATTTTGAAAAAAAAATAAAATCAAAAGAGCATGATTTCTCAACAGTGATTTAATGGTTACAGAAGTTAGATTTATGTGTCCTAGCTGTGGAATTATCATCACCAAGGTTCCTGTCTGTTCAAGTATGTCCTTCTTCTCATTTTTTTTTATCTTAAAGAATTCATCACAGACCTTTCTTTAGACCTTGACTGATATGAAGTATATATGATATGGGACAGAGGAGCTGTCATTTTGTCTTTGTTTCTTTAGATCTTTTACTGTAGTCCTTGACAAGTTATTTGCCCTTCTATTTAAAAAGGGAAGAAAATAAGAAGAGTGAAAGTCAGAAAATGCCAGGAGAAAATCGGAACACCTAGAAACACAGCCTACCTTCTCTTGTGTGTAGTAACAACAGAAATCTGACGTGGTTGAGGAAGTTAGTGTTTGTTTCATCAAAATCTGATTACCAGGGCCTTAGTAATACCCTTGGCATTCACACTGTTTGGCAGTTTTTACAAGCATTACTCACCTGCATTTCATGGTTTCATCCCTGAAACGCAGAAGAAAATGCTTGAAAACACCTCTTGTGATCTCCCCAATAAATAAAACCAAACGCACTTGTACAAATTCAAATGAAAATAATTTAGATTGTATCATTTGTTCTGTATTCTTTAATAGTGAATGTATGCAACTTATTTTGCCTATTGACAGGCTCCACACGCTTTTTTTATAATCCCCTGAATAAACTGTAAAATTATGCCACATTTGTGATGGAATGTGTTCTTTTACAGCCATCTATGAGCAATCATGTGAAGCCTATAAGCACAGAGGGAACACTTCAGGCTTTTACAATATTGATTCAGATGGAAGTGGCCCGTTGGGACCGTTTCTTGTATACTGTAATATGACAGGTGAGGTGATAAACTTCCTCAACTCCCAGCTGCATCTCTGTGCATGCTCATTATACTGAAACATGAGTTATCAAGTAAGAAACCTCTGTAGCTCTTAAGTTTAATGTATGCACATAGAACAAAATGAAGGTGACTCCTCAGCTCACGATATTGGGAAAAGAATTAGGCAGAGAAATTAGAATAATAACAGGATTCAGGCTGTGAAGCTAACACTGCATTTCTGTTGTGCTTTGCATAAATGCCACATGTGTGCCATACAGAGATAATGTCATATTAGTTAATTTTTGGGGAGCAGCTTTGTTTTCATTGAAATTACAGATTTTTGAAGACATTTATGGAAATGAGGAATAAGTTGTGTTTTATGAGAAAATCGCTGATTTTTCCTGGAAGCTTTTTGAAAAATTGCAATCCAGAACTGCCCTCTGTTTTGAGATATATAGATATTAAGCTTTGTTTTTTAAAATGCATTTAATTTTTTTTAGAATACTAATGCAACCTGTGGGGATACAACAGTCGCATTTTCAGGCACCTTTCTTTCTCTTTGACACCTAGTTCTTTGAATCTGATAATTTGTACTGCCAGAAGTTTTGGTTATGTGAGTTGTTTCTCAGTCTGCTTTTAACAAACCAGTTCATGTTTTTTATGTATGCCTATTAGGATACATCCATTCAAGGAAACTTGCATTGCTTTTTGAAGATTATTATTGTATTAATTGTGGCTGTTCCCTTTTCTTAGACTGTATTTGAATTGCTTTCCAGCCAAGATGATGGAAACTGTTTATTTGACTTGCTTTCCAGACAAAATGGTGGAAACTATTTATTGATTTATGTGACATAAATATATTTTTACAAAGTGATAACTGTTTAAAAGACTACATGAGTAAGCTATAGTTGATGATGGTTTAAGTGTGTTGTAACTGTTGAGAACTTGACTTAGAAACCTTGGAATAATCTTCTGATGTTGATTTGTAAACATCTTTGCTTTGTCATTTCTTGAGAAACCGGCAGGAGTCTGTCTGACAGTTCATTGGTTGAATTTCACATCAATCTAAAGAATACTTAATATATGTATTGAAATATAATTCTTATTATTTCAAGCAGTCTTTACAATTTAACTAGTCCTGCTATTTTAGAACATGACTTTGATTTTACAGGAAACATTGCTAACTCTCAGTGGGCACACTTCAGATTGGCACAGGACCTTAAAAAGAAATAACAAAATGTCATAGAATCAGAGAATCATAGAATGATTAGGGTTAGAAGCGACTCCCAGAGGTCATCGAGTCCAACCCCCCTGCAAGAAGCAGGGATACCCCCAACTAGATCAGGTTGCTCAGGGCCTCATCCAACCTGGCCTTGAACGTCTCCAGGGATGGGGCATCCACCACCTCCCTGGGCAACCTGTTCCAGTGCTCCAAAATTCTCACAGGAAAGAACTTTTTTCTAATATCCAATCTAAATTTCCCTCCCTCTATTTTAAAACCATTACCCCTTGTCCCATCACAACAGGCCCTACTGAACAGCCTCTCCCCATTTTTCTTGTAGGCCCCCTTGAGGTACTGGAAGACCGTTATAAGGTCTCCCCGGAGCCTCCTCCGGGGAGACCTTATAACCAATAGATCCCCATGAATATCAAAGATATTCTATATCAAAGATATTCTAACTACTGTTAGAATGTTAGAAATATTATTATCAACAGTAGCAGTTAGAAAAAATAACAGTTCTCTTACCTGTACAAAATCTGTTGGCCTTTAAGAAACAGGAATAGTCTACATGAATCTAAATTTGGCCTAGACTGAGTTTAACTGGAAGCCTGGTCACCTGTACTTTGGAGTGGATTTCAGTCACCGTGGTCAGATTGCTACAGACTTTGCAAGTGGTAGTTGAAACAGAATTAAGCTCAATGTTTCCCTACTCATAGCTGATGGAGTTTGGCAGAAGTGCAGAATAGCAGAATCATAGGAGCCTTTATCAGTCAACAATATGTATGGTCATTTATATATTGAAGAACATTAAGAGTCCCAAGAAAACTACATAATGTTCCTTATATGCAAACTATAGGACAGAGTCACCAATGTACTATGGTCAGCAAGTTTCCCCTTTACTGTGTATCAGTGTACAGGAAAATTGTTTTTCTAGTCTCAAAGTAAATACTTAGTACTTTGTATATGACCTCTAGAATATATATGAACGTATATGTAATATAGAACATATAAGAACGTATATGTAATAGAGTTTTCCGTTCTTGGCCTGTGTGGTTTTGCATTGCAGTAAGTTTTTACAATTAAAAATGCTTTCCATCAATGCTGTAGGAACTTAAAAGATTATGTTTAATGAAAGAATATTTGTGAAGTATCAATATAGCTGGAAAGCTACTGAACTGCTTTGTTGCTTAGTGTGAGCATGATGTGACTCCAAGTTGGAGAAAGTCTGTTTCACAGCAGACTGCACATCTTAGCACACACATTTTGTGTGTTATGCATTATTTCTTATTCAACTATTTGAATTGTAAGTGTATTTATATGTAAGTCTTTTCTGTTCTCCAGTTACTAGAATCTTACTTTGAAACATATTTTTCTAGAATGATGTTTAGAGTACTGAATATTTACTAGTGATTCATGGAAAAAAAATCTTGCAGACATAGCTTCTGGAATAAATATTTTGGCGATATTTTGAAGGTCTTCAGTTTAACATGAAGAATATAGCCTGTCTAAACAATATAATGAGCTAAATCTTGACTTTAAGAGCAGTATCTCTATTTTAGGGAAATGCAGCTCTGAGTTCTGTGCTAGTAATTCAGCATGTTACTGAGTCAGATGGATAAACCTTGAGGGTTACCATAACTTACTGTTATGTCAGGCATTTGGAAGCAAGTTTCTATTGAACTTTGGAAGCTATGATTCCTAGTCCTTGACTAAATATAGATTTTGAATAATATTTCAAATAATGTCTAAAATTTAGTTTTAGATGTCTAGAATAACTCACCTTAATCTAATCTATAGTTTATAGTAAATAAAGTATCTGCAAGCTACTTTTGCTTCTTTGTCTAATAGTAAAATGCTATAGGCCATTTTCTTACACAAAATAAAATAATTCAGATTATACTGATATATGTAATGTAGCTAGAACCTGTAATAGAATTTAGTGTTATTTTATAAAAAAGTAAATCTGGGAAAATTAACAATACTAATTCTCATTTTTCTCTATTCTTGCAGTGTAATTTACCAAGTAAACTGTATTATTTCAGAGACAATTATTTGTGTGTCAACACTTAACTGTTTCCATATTCAATAATCATAACAAGCTGAATACCTGTTTCAGTCATGGTATGAAAATTTACTGATAAATATGAACAATTATTGTTTTTAATTTTTCCTCAGTGATTTGTGCCTCTGTTTCTCTTGTCCAAAACCACCTTTTGTTCTCAAAGAAGTGACCTTAAATTTTGGTTAATTTCATAATAAATTCTCTTCCCATTAACAATTTATGAAACTATTGATTCTTTGTTACTTTTCACATGTGTTTTGAAAGATACGACATGGACAATTATACAGCATAACAACACCAACTTAACCAGAGTCAAAAGTACTAATCGAGAGATTCCTCACACTGTGTTTTTCAAGTACTCTGCCAGCATAGAACAGCTTCAGGCTACAATTAACCATGCAGAGCACTGTGAACAGGAGCTTGCTTACCACTGCAAAAAGTCAAGGCTTTTAGGAAAGCCAGGTAAGTAAGGCAGATAAATCATATGATGTCTCATAGTGTATTTGATTTTATTGGCTATTAAAGGTATTTCTTTCTTTTGAGGTTATGGTATTTTGCTACTACTAGTAGAGTTTGAACTACTTTAAGTATCTAGTACACAGATTTCTGTAAGTCGCCAAGATATATTTGAACCAGAAAAATACAAGTCAGTTTATAGTGATCTTCATTCACAGAATTAAGTGCTCTCAAATTTAATTTCTCTCATAAACTTTTTTTTTTTTTTTAATAACAGAGTTTATTATTAGAAGAGCTCCTGTTGGTCTGCCTTCCACGGATTTTTAAATTTTAGTAAAGGAATTACTAGGGAAATACCTTCTTAAAAGAACACAAATTATATCCATTTCATAGCTGAATATTTCTTAACACTCAATGTGCATGTTATGAGAACTTGAAAAAATGCATTGATAAAATTAAATGTTCAATGACCAATATAAGCATTCATAAAAAAGCACAGCAGTTAAAATCTGAATTATTGACTATATATACATATTTTCAGAAAAAATGGATGTCATTTTATTTGCATAGACTTAAGTAATGTAATCATCTTTAGTTTTAACTCACACTGACACAGAGATAGTAACAACTGGTAACTGACAACAGATTTTACCATGAAAATCTATTCTCAGTACTACACATAAGGTGGACATAAAAAAATCTCATTGTTGACTGTCTTTTGAAAAATTAAATGAAATTATTTGACTAGTCCACCAGAAACCCTGAAACTGCTCAAATTGATTTATTCACATTTGTTTCTACTAGGCAGAGAAGAGGCCTCTAAATGTAACAGCCTCTTGTTCTTCCTCTAAACTTTTTTCTCACATATTTTTTCTTAATTACGTCACAGACATTACTGTACTTCTTAGATTAAAATTCCCTCTCAGCATCATATCTGCTTGAAAATGCCAGCACAGCATAAAAAGTGAACCTACTACTGAAGATGTCCTACCAAGGCTCACTTTTACCTTTGGACTCCTAATATGATATGGTTGGAAGTTCAAAAGCCTGGTTTACACCAAGCAGAGAATTTCAAGATTTTGCTTTCTAGATATTTCATAGCCCTTGGCTAAAAACTGTCACACAGACCAAGTAAAAACAAGCTAACAAAAAAAATTCCACTTTATTGACTCATTAATTTCCACAGTGTGATCAAGTTGGAAACCATGAAAAAAAAATTAGGCCAGTGATGAATAAAAGGAAAGACACAGGCAAGCAGGAGTTTTTTCTTTTTTTTTTTTTTTATCTATCCAATGAGATTACACAGAAATGTAGGTTTTTCTAATAAACTAAGAGTGCAAGCAATCAATTGAGCTAATCCAAATAAAAATTAAAGCTTTGAATTATGGGAGTACATATTCAGTCATAGTGATACTAAAAACAGATAAAGTTCCTGGTAGAAGCAGAAGGTGCCCCTGTGAAGATACAGAATGCTCTGTGGTTTTGAAGGGTTAGGTATCACCTACAAGGAGAAGGAAAATGTTTAGTTTGGGGTTTGGGTTTGCTTTTTTTTTTTCCAAAACATATGTGCTTATACATTCAGGAAATAAAGTGATCGGTGCACCTAGAGTAGTTGCTGAAATAAAGGTTTTCAGCATCTGAACTACATCAGCAACAAACAGTATAAGTTTAGAGTGTCTTAGAATCACGGAATCCTAAATCACCCAGTAGCTGAGATTTGAAGGTGTCCCTAGAAGTCATCTAGTCTGCATCCCTGCTGAAGCAGGATCACCTAGAGTTGGTATCTCAGGACCATATCCAGATGACTTTTGAATGTCTCCAAGGATGGACACTCAACAAGGCATCTGACATGTTTAATAAGAGGTGGAAAATTATGATTATATTCACACAGTGATCAGTTTGTATCTGTAGCTAGAGAGGACCTGACTGTACCACCTTTATACTGTGCAGACCAAATACCTCTCTC
The DNA here is from genome assembly GCA_013399135.1 of Heliornis fulica. NCBI lineage: Eukaryota > Metazoa > Chordata > Aves > Gruiformes > Heliornithidae > Heliornis > Heliornis fulica. The sequence continues at coordinate 91,228 of VXBZ01011347.1, read as the reverse complement.
AGCGTAGCACTGCTCTCATTGTAGATATACAGAAGTAGCCACATCGGTACTGCTTTCTCAAAGACATCTGTACAGTGTTGCAAGCAGCCAAGCTGTCTAATGTTAAGCAAAATGAACAATGCCTAGATAAGCCCTAGTTAAAACTGGGATGCGTCTCAACTGACAAAAGTCAGTGTATTGTGAATATATGCTAAAATATTTTTAGCCTGGTAAATATGTTTAGTCTTTGAACAGAACAAAATGTAAGCCCTGGGCTTTTGTCTCTGAGACTGTGAGAGTAAGTTTTTCAAATAGGCTCCAATTTATCATGTTTTCTTTATAAAAATAAAAGTTTATAACTTGCTTTTATTGTGGATTCTAGTATCTTTTGAAAACTTTGAGATCATGTAACCCATTAAATAATTCCTTCTTTTATCTCCTGGATATCAGAGCGCTGAGAGAAAAAAAGAGGAGTTAGGGATCCTCTCTTGTTTTCATGCCTTTTTCTTCAAGATATACCTTTCAGTTGAAAAGTATAGAGAGAAGACACAAGACTTTACTTGTTCTCTCTGAAGAGTAGTAATTTCAGATGTAAAACTTACCTAAAAATCTAGTTCTATGTTTTAAGAGCTTTGGAAATATATTTCTCACCTATTTTTAGAATACAAATTATTTAAAAATTTGAGGGCTGTTTAAGAAGGTATTGATCTAATTTGAAATTTTGGACTTTCTGAATTAGTTGTTATTTCATCTATTCAGCATCTGAAGATAGTCTTCACCAAGTTTTCACAGATTCACAGAATTATAGGGGTTGGAAGGGACCTCGAGAGATCATCGAGTCCAACCCCCTGCCAAAGCAGATTTCCTAGAGCAGGTCACACAGGTAGGCGTCCAGACAGGTCTCGAATATCTTCAGAGATGGAGACTCCACAACCCCTCTGGGCAGCCTGTATTCCTGTTTCCTTCTTAAGCTCATCTTTATGTATTTGCTTGCTGACTTTTCTGCACGATTCTTTCAGTATTCTTATAGTCAGAATTAGAAAACAACCAAAAGACAATCACACATATCTAATAAATGGAATATACCTGACCAAAAATGAACAAAATTTTAAAGAAAAACACTGAATAAAATTCAAATAACATTTTGCTGAAATAAGTTTGTTCTCAATGAGCACAATGAAATATCTAATTTTGAAATGCAAATAAGTACATTATCAAATTGTCCATGCAATTTAATCCCTCACAATTCTACTAGCTATAATCTCCATTAGCTATGCCTGACAAGTATAAAATTTGATGATAGTCACATGAAGTATGTTTTAGAACACACAGTCCACATTGTAATTCTTAACTATTTTAAGAATACATTATTTTCAGTCAGGTGGATAGTATTTGCAAGTGATGTCACCTGAAAAAAGAAGTCGCCTGCCAATACAGCTATGTAATCAGTATAGAGAAGTGACTAGCCATTTAAATTAATAGCTTTATTTTACTTAGGCAATATTTCCCACCAAAGCAGAGATAACAATCTGGGCTAATCAGTATGAAATTTCAGCATTTCAGTAAATACTCTCTCTTCACCTTGCTGTATGAACAAATAACTGGGACCGGCTTTTAAACATACCCCAGTGTCCCTAGTGAAAGACAGGGAATATTAATTCGTAACTGCAGTATAAAGCTGAGGCATGCTGTTGAACCAGCAGAAATATCCTGCCTTTTAAAGTCTTAGTTGCTGGAAGCTTTTTTGGTGTTGTCTGCTAATTATTTATAAAATGTCTCTAGGTTTTCTTCTTCCTGTGATGGCTTGGAAACACAGACACTGATATTGGATTATGCAGGTTTGACTTTTCAAGGAACTGCCCACTGTGTTTTTTGGCCGGCTGGGCTGACAGTTGTGTGGTAATGAATGCAGTCACAATCTGAGAGACTGTCAGCATAACAGAGGTCTTATCTAACAGTGAGGTTTAATAAACAACAGCAGTTATAAGTAAAGTTGAGACTAGGATAAATTCCAGGTTTTTCATAGGGGCCTGCTGCTGAAAAATGGGCCTCCAACAACAGGAAAAAGAAGTACAATTATAAGAAACTCTAATTTGACAGTAATTGATTTCTTCTCATGTCTTGACTTTCATGCATGGCTTCTGTTACCTTTCTTTCTTATTTGAGATGGTTTACTTCTAGGCCTCATATCTTTTAGATATTTTCTTTTCTGTAGATATTTTCCATTTCTGTGCTTGCTTGACAGTATCTTTTAGCTTAATCTGCAGTACTGTAACATGAAGGAAACATCTAGTTTTATCATTTTGCCACAAACAATGCTGACTGGATGCACCACACAGAGATATAATAGTTCTGGGAAACCTGAGTTTTGTCCACCAGATATATAAACTTGCTTAGGTGGGTGATATTAACATGATTTCTGCTGTCTCTGAGTATATAAATTCTGAATCTGCAGTCTGTGACCTAACAGTTGTCTTTCTTTGAACATTTATGATTAACAACACTATTCAGCTGCTTAACATTTGTCACAGATATGGGCAGTAGTATTCTAGTATTCTTGGTAGCAGGATGAGTCTGTTTCTGCATAGTTTTTCTGTAACTCTTCTGATTCTATTGCTGGTAGTTCTGTGGTGATCTTGAATTGATCTTTACTTGGGACTAAAAACTACCTTGATTTTTAGGGATATGGTATCTCCTTTTTCATGGACCATTTTAAAATAAATTATATAAATGGACTGCTTAAGATAAATGATTCTAATATCATGGCTGGCTGAACTAAGGACTATGAGTTCCCTTTTTCACTAATGCAAGTAAAAACCTGTGACAATCATTTAATACCTGGTAATGAAGTTTTAAAATGAATAATTACTTATCAAGTAAAGGTAGCTTTT
>VXBZ01011347.1:31447-50395 GCA_013399135.1 Heliornis fulica | reverse complement strand
TGTGACCAGCAGGTTGAGGGAGATGATTTAGCTCCTTTACTCCTCTCATGAGACCTTATCTGAAGTATTGCATTCAGTTCTGGGGCCCCCAACATATGAAGGACATTGAGCTGTTGGAACAAGTTCCGAGGAGGGCGATGATGATGATCAGAGGGCAGGAGCAACTCTTCTCTGAAGACAGGCTCAGACAGTTGGACTTGTTCAACCTGGATGGGAGAAGGCTCTGAGAGACTTTGTAGCAGCTGTCCAGTACCTGAAGGGGGCCTAATAGGAAAGATGGAAGGGAGTGCTTACAATGGTATGTAGTGATCACAGTATCATAGAATCACAGAATCATTAAGTTTGGAAAAGACCTTATCTAGCCCAACCATTCCACTACCACCTGTATTACTTACTAAACCATGTCCCTAAGTACCTCATTCAACCTTTTTTTAAACAGCCCAAGAGAGAGTGGTTCCATCACCTACCTGGGCAACCAGTTACAGTACCTGACCATTCTTTCTGGTAGAAAATTTCTTCTAATTTCTAACCTGAATTGCCCTGGTGACCCTTGCAGCCATTCCCATCTTGTCCTATCACTATTTATCTGTGAGAAGACTGACCCCCAGCTCACCTCAACCCTCTTTCAGGTATTTGTAGAGAGCAATAAGGACTCCCCTGAGCCTCCTCCAGACTAAACGGTCCCACTTCCCTCAGCTGCTACTCACATCAGCTTAACTGCCCTTCTCTGGACATGCTCCAGGGCTTTGATGCCTTTCTTGCAGTAAGGGCCCCGAAACTGAACACAGTATTTGAGGGGTGGCCTCACCAGAGCTGTGTATGAGGGAATGATTACGTCCCTGGTCCTGCTAGCTATGCAACTCCTGATACAGGCCAGGACATCTTGGCCTTGGTGACCTAGCCACACTGCTGTCTCATGTTCAGATGAGTATCAGCCAACACCCCTAAGTGATAAGACTTAATGGTAATGGATTTAAAATTAAATAGGGTAGATTAAATACAAGGAAGAAATTCTTCCCTGTGAGGATGGAAAGACACTGGAACAGGTTGCCCAGAGAAACTGTGTCTGCCCCCTCCCTGGCAGTGTTCAAGACCAGGTTGGGTAGGAATTTGGGTAACCTGGGCTAGTGGAGGGTATCCCTGCTCACGGTAGGGCAGGTACAACTAGGTGATCTTTTGAGATCCCATCCAACCCAAATCACTCCATGATCCTATGATTAAAGATGGCTGATCACGTTAGAGGATGAAAAAAGCCCAAAACAAAACAAGTGCTGAATTTTGGATAGTCTGATTTTATTTACAGCACTAAGAGACTATGCATTTTTATTTTTCTGCATTATTGGCTATGTTATGCAGCATATTGCTCCTTTTTTCTAATACAGCTGATCCATACAGCATTACAGCAGTTTCCCAGACTTAGCAATTCTTTCTTCCCTGAATCTTAGCTTTGTTTTCTGTCTCTTTGACAAGCACTCTCTGTTTCCCTTGTTTCTCCTTCAATTATTCTCCTGCCCAACTGCTGACTCATGAACTTGAGGGCCTGAAAGGATCATGAGTAAGGAAGATAGGGGATGAGCTGGAAGTCTGTAAGGTCATTTTTATCTCCATGGGAAGTATCTTTTTCCTTACAGTTCCTAATCTACACTAGAAGTACTGTGCCCTTGTAAAAGTTGAATAAATCTTGAATAGTTGCCTTTAAAACTAAGTGCCTTTACTATTTAGTCTTTTATGTGTTAAGCATACCTGGCACATATGGTACTATATGAGTCCCCTGTATAAACTTATGCTCCAGCTCCCTAGCTTTCTAACTGGTCATCTAGAACAGTATAATGTGGGTGGTTGTACTGGTGATGATTTTGTCTTTCCAGATATGTCTGTTGTATCTTTTGGAAAATTAAACTTGCTCATGACCATCTGTGTATGCAGGAACCTTGTTTACTTATGAACCCAAGTTAATGTAGCCATGCAAAGCAAAAGCACACCTACAATGTTTAAACCAGTGTCACAAATGTGAATCAGAGGAGTTAAACCTATACTATTTCATCCTGAACATGAAGTGTGACTTGATTTTTAGCATTTTGTATTTTAACCAGTGTCTACTCATTACGGTGATGGAATTACAGAAACGTGAGCCTCTGCTAATGTAGATAGTGAAATCTTCATCCCATTAAGATGTACTGTATATGTACAGTCAAGCTGACTTGAAATTTTCTTCCATTAAGAAGAATACAGCATCAGAATTTCTGTCCCATTTGATCTGATAATATATGGCTATAAACACTGGCCAATTTGATCTGATGAACACTGAATTTTCACTATGAACTATAGGGACTCCACTGAGTCTTCTCATTACCTGCATTGTTTACTCAGAACCTGTGGTCTGAACTAATTTGTGTGGAGTTCTGGATGTGAATGCAACTAATTCTGTGAAAAGATTTTTACTGCAAAGGGTCAAAGGCTTGAACTTTGCGGTGTACATAGGCAGAGCTGATAGCAGAACTTTTCCACACTGTTCTGCTCTGCCTCTGCTCTCCATGTTCCTTCCCCATACACAAACAATGATAGGAGAGGTGTTTGGCAAGGGAAAGCTGATGGTGGAACATGTGTTCCCTTTCCTCTAGAAAACATATGGTGTGTGAAAAGGTCTTGAGTGACATGAGTGATGAAGGAATTGGAGAATATTTTGTCCAATACTCATAGGAGTTGGGCAAAGGGAAAAAGTCATAATAACGTTCTTTGTGCTGTCCTGTTGTCTGGCAGGAAAGTGCCTGAAGAACAGCTCCTTAAATCTGCGGTGGCTTGAATTCCCAGGCTGGCAGAGAGCTAGGGAATGACAGTGAAGGAAGAAAAGACACCCTCTAATATATGGAGCTCCAAGGTCCCTAGTGGTCCCCCATTAAAAAGTTTAAATTTTTTTGTATTCTGCATAATTTTTTTTGATATTAGTATAATGTGAAATTTCAAAAGAATCACCATGAAAGTTATAATACAGTTCTGTTTCTAGTTTGAAAGCAGGTATGGCTTCTTATTTCTTGAGCTCCTCTGAACCACCTCCATTATGCAATGGAGTCATTCTTCCTTTGTCCTACTGTCTAGACAACACATTATTATTTTTCTATCCTATCTCTTGACTTTTCTTTTTTCTCTTTTCTTTCCCTAGGTGTGATAGCAGTTGTGATATTCATTCTACTTTGCATCACTGCCATAGCCATAAGCATTTATAAAAAAAAAGGCATATACTCAAAAAATAAGTCAAAAGGATCTGAAAATGAAGACAGTGCTGAATCTGCACTGAAAAGTGAGCTCAGCATGCAAAACACAGCCAATGAACATCAAAAGGAATACTTCTTCTGATTGGCATTCATGATTTAATTTAATATAACAGTGTGACAGTCTGACTTTCTTGCTAAACTGGGGGCTCTCAATGGACAGAAAAAGGTCTTGCACTCTACACTAAATGCAACAGATTTGAGACTTACTATACTACGTATGTTCAGTCTCAGTGATTCCTATAGGGGCCTCCTTAAATTACATGCATTCCTTAGCTATTATACAGTAAATGCATTTTATGTAACAGTGAAATATACATTGTAACCAATTTCATTGTTGGTAGTTGCCAACTGTTCCAATGTTACCTTCTGCAACTGAAGTTTAACGTACACACCGAATATAATTTTTGAATGGGAAAAATGTGATGAAGTTATTCCTATCTTCTTATTTAAAATTTGATTCTGGAATTTTGTTCAAGGTGAAAGCTGGATTCTAATATTTTGTGTTACTTAAGAAAGTCTTCTGTGTTGCATTATAATGATCTCTCTTACTTCCTCAAACTAAAAATGCCTTTTGAACTGTTGTTGGCTGGTGTCAGCATCTGCTTGTGAGCCATGGATTTTGGTGTCCAGACAAACTGTTCTTTTTTTCCCCAGGATGCAAACAATGTCATCACTAACCTTTCTTTTTGGCAAGTTTAGAAGAACTTAAAACTGAAGGGTGTATGTTGCAATATTGTAAAAATCTCTTTTGTAATAGGTTTTCACTTAGGATCAAGTGATGGCACCAAGAGATGCATCCACATTGTAGACATTTTAAAAAAAAATGTCATCACAAAAAGCAAGATGTTTGCTTGGAAAGATTTAGTAATATTTTAAGAAGCACCAAATACGATCAAGGTTATTGTCCCTGAAAATCAGTAATGCATTTTAATCATGAAGTAAAGTTCTGTGCACTATTTGGGATGTATTGCCTGAAACACTGTATCTATGATATGCTCCAAACCTCAAGACTAAGTTGTTCTAAATTATAGAAATTATTTATTACTATTATAACTAAGAAATAGGACATTTGCCCTGTCTAGCATAGTGACTACTGCTTGAATGTTATTGTTCTTCACCCTTAATAATATCTACTATACGTCCATGAAATGAGGTCTGATTATAATGCTCAAAATTAAACAGATGCTTTATATCCTGACAGAACCAATGACAACCATCTATGATGTTGCATAAACAAATTATCAGATATGTAGGCTCAAGTTGTCTAAACAGAAGATTGCAAAATTGCTTTAGACACCATAGTATGTCTAAACTTCACATGTGGCCTGTTGGGTATGTCACAAGATATGTGTATTTTCTAAGAGATACCCGGGAACAGGCAGAATATCCTAATGCATCAAAAATGGGACTAGATACCAGTATTTAGGAAACTGCCCCCACACAAAGGTTTTCTTGTTTTTCCTAGAGAGAAAATGGTGTGCCTAGAACTAGGACCTGATAAAAGTATCAGGAATTCTGTACACTTATGGTTCTGAGTTTAAAATTTAAAGAACTTTTAGAACTGAGCTATTACTCCCACTGAAAGCTATTATAATATTCATTAATTTTCTTCTTTTTCAGTAAGGAGAAACAAAGCTAGACCCTAGACTAGTGAAGTGTAGAAAGTGTTTATTGTACATGCCCAAGAACATTATAAAGACATGGAAACCTGATACGGTGTGCCAAAACCTTAATATGTGAATTTCTTTACATAAATAGTAATTGTAAATATAAATGTCAATGGATATAATCTTCTAAAGCTTCATTTCTTCCACCAGTCTCTACTTTAAATTTTCAGAATTCTGCATTTCTTTTCTATATCTGTTTTCTCCTGTAGAGCTTTACTTCATTATCAGGAAGAAAAAATACTTGGGGGATCTTCAATCATAAATTGTTCAAATCAAGATGCACTACTTTCTTGTTCTCATTTTTACAGTTCTGCATGTGTCTGATAGGTTAATCAGGCTGAGGAATCAGGATCAAGAAGTGGATAACCATGTTGTGTGTATGTTAGTGTATTTACTGATGTTATAGTTTGGTTCATGACTATAGATCACCTTCAGGAAGGACAGAACATGGCAAGGGAATGTTCCAAATAAGTCATATGTATAAGAAAACCTTAGTCTCACTTGATCATGAGATGAAGACCTTGACATTTCCTACTTTGGACCCTCTCAGTTTAATTAATTACTCTAAAGTGAAAGTTCTAACTCCTTCTTTTCAAAGATCTGATCTACATTGCAGTGAATTCAGAGGAGTCTTACCATGGACTTCTCTGCAACTCAAACCCTCTGAGTCCCAAGAGGCTTTCCCTTCCAGTGATAGATATGTCAATGTTCACTTTTTCTGTGTCACTTACATCAAGAAATGTCAATTCCATTTTTATCAACATAGAGTGTAGAAAACATGTGGGACAAAATTAGTATGACAGTGTTGATTAAAATACCTTAGATCTCCAAAATGGGCATTGGATCGAATGATAAAACACAAATGATTCACATGAGAGTTAGCTGGATACCAACCTAATAAAACCTAAAGAGCACTCACACAAGGCCAAATTGGAAGTATGCACACCTAACTTTTCAATCACTTGCCTTTAATTTCCTTGTTAACTTTGATTGCATGTCTTCATGGAGAGAAAGGTCTCTTCCCTTACTTCATTTTCTTCCAAATGAATAATTATTTTCTTTCCCTATTCCTTAATTTATTTTTTTAAGCAACAGGAAGGGAAAACTCCACTTTTACAGAGTAATTAAAAAAAGATGGAGGAGGACCTAAATCCCTATGTGAATGGCATATTATTTCATTCAAAGACCTTTTAAAGACATTTTATTGTGATAAGGATACTAAGGGGAAAAACAGCAATGGATTTTGTTGAATACACATTCAGATTTGTAGCATGTAATAATTATGTCTCCCTGAAGATGTAAACGCCCATTTCCATCCTTAGGAAGAGTGATCTTATATTCCTCATCTGAAATTGAAATATAAAGGTTCCTAGTACTGAAGCAGCTTTTTACATTTCTTGCTGCACTACTGTGGGTACAAAAAAAAATGGTTGCACTGAAGTTCACTGAGGCATCATATAACATTGTGCTGTCCCTTTTTTGATTCTCTATTCCAATGTTTGACCTTTCACCTTTCTGTTAATAAGCACTTTTTAAAATAAAGTGAGGGAAATATTTTTTTAAAAAATTTTTACTAAAAACTTTAAAAGTGACAACAATATACTAATTTTTTAATAGTAAAAATATGTAGAAGTGCACATAATATATTGTTGAGTGTGATGATTTCTAGATATTACTGAGTGCTAAGGCAACAAATTTACTACACATTGACACATTTTCCATAGCAAATATATTTTTTGTAAGTACGCTAGAAAATAAATAGCAGCAAGTATGCTGGTATGTTTTAAAACTTTGTGTGGGCACTAGCTACAAAGGGCTTATAATTATTTACGTACTCAACATTTAGTACATAAATATGATTTAGCTAGGTTTTGGGAAAACGTTCTCTAATATATCCACTGTTGTGTAGATGAAGAATACGTAATAAGCTAAGTGCACAACTTAACGTGAAATGTACTAACAGTCAAAATAAATTTACAGCACTATTACTGATGGAAATGGCATACAAGGAAAAATACATGTAAATGACAAAAAAAGAGAGATGGAATTCCTGGAGGAACTGGATGCATAGATTAGAGTACACAGATTTAGATTTAGATGCCAGGATATCTGCAGCACCAGCATGAAGTAAAACCAGAAGATGCAAGTATGGCTGGTCAGTAGAGGAAAATAACCATTTGAAAATAAATTTTTACCCTGAGTAGTATTTGGAACTCCAGGCAGAGTTGTAGCTGTATAAACTATATCATGTGAAAGGGAAAGAATTTTTTTTGTAACAGAAAAATATTTGTGAAGTCAGAAAAATTAATGTTAAAAAAAGCACATGCCCTACTTTCTAGGGATGCAGTGCCCATTTGCTGGAGTGAGCATGCAAAAATGTTGCATTTATCAAAGCAACTCCTAACTCTGTGGCGAAAAGTATCCATAGTGTTTCTATTCATTTATTGACATTTTGCATCATCAAGAATGAATAAAAATGAGAAATACTATATAGGAATTAGAAATGAGCAGAAAGGTACAGGAATGAAGGTATGGATGTAATTTCAGTGTGCCCAAGAACATGCTTAAGAGAGTAAGGAAAGGAAGGGGACTTTCCTTTACAGTGACTTTTCAGAATCTTCTCTTGTGGCTTTTTAGTGGTGGTGGAAAGGATAAGTTTTAACGAGTTTGTGCACAGGATTTTCTAAAGCTGTTAATATGAGGAACAGGAATGATTAAACAAAGGTAGACTCTACTTTGCTAAGTAACCATACTTATCCTCATTCTTGTGGGCTTGTCTTAAAAGCAGTGTTTTGCAACAGCTGACCCTGATCCTTGGGTACATTGTCCAAGCCTCTTTGACCTTAGCACTGCTAAGAAAGGAATCATCTATCACAACTGCATCTCAGGGAGATGCATGCCTTTATGTCAAACACTGACATAAAATCTCACTGAATTTCATACGGTTTTCTAACTTCTATTTATGGTGAAACTCTGATGTTTCTTACATTTTGCAACATTTAACTCTGAATAAATTATGCTAAAGTCCTTACTAAATAGCATATCAAATGCAGCGTAAAAAGTTTATAAACACGAGTAAATACATGTGCACGCATATATGAATGTAAATGAGCTATATAGTCAGAGCTAAGATTCTTTAGACTTTACCATTTTGTTTGTATTATGTCAAATAAAGAAAAGTATCCCAAAGTTCAGGAACACCACCCTCCTTAACATTGGCATAATATCCAAACTTTCACAAAATATTTAAGATTTCCCAGTCCGTTAACTGGCTTCAAGGAAGCATCAGGACTCATGCCTGAAGATTAGGCAAAACACTGGTCATCAATGAGACTCCTAAATCTGCAGAAGAACTACTCAAAATCCTTCTGAAGTCCAAAAAAATTAAAGAGGAATGGTCAATGGTCTACATTATTTTTCAAGAGTATTCATTTGTCATTAAGAACCAAGTAATAACAGTGTAAAAAAAAATCCCTATTAAATTAATACATATATTGTTCAAGAAACCAACAAATAACAGATACGACTTGATAAACTTTGTATATTATACTTTTCAATACAACATAACCTTTGGATCATCTAGCCTATTCCGAATATATCAAGAACTTGATATTTCAAAAAAAATGCAATCATTTTGGAGTGTATGAATCATAACTTTTGTTTTGGAAAGCAAGCATTTTATAAGGCCAATGTTAATTTAACCGAAAGCAGTCAACATAAATTCTTCTGGTTTATACATTAGAAAGCAAAACCATACCTCACTACATAATATAAATTCAGTGAAGGACACCTTTTTATTAGTTAACAGATTTTTTTCACACTTCCCAATAACAAAAATATGTGGATTGAGCCCAAGAGTATCTATCCCACTCTTAAGTGTATGGCCTTGAAAAAAGCCATCAAACTTTACACTCTATTTGTACAATAGTGAGATAATGACAAAGTTTTTACTAGCTTGCTTTATTAATATTTCTGAAGCCCTTTAAAGATGGAAGCCTTTATATAAATGAACAGCATCATAATAGCAATGAGATTCTATCTGTTATTAAGCAAATACATTTATGTTAAGTAACATTAATTATCTGCATTTATTTTAATACTTTTATTTCAGGGCATTGTCCTTTCCCCTTCTTTTTTTTCCCATTCTTTTATGCATAGAGTTACACATGAATAGAGAGGAGAAAAACAGACCTTGAACTATTTGGTGTAGTATAGAAATTATTTTTGGTTTTTTTTGGCTTAGAGAATTTTCATCTAACTAGATGGGCAAACTAAACAAGTAAACAAGATTGTTGTGATATAGGTTAACACAAAACATGGATTGTAACAAGATATCAAAATTCTTACATGATGTCCTCTGCTAATTGACTATCTCTATGGGAACTTCACATTGATATATTTTTAAGTATAATTCCTGGCTCCTTCTTAGTACCTTTAGCTGCTTCATTAACCCTAACTGCTACTATTTTCTGTTACCATAGAGTTACTCTTCTAACCACTACTAACTGTTTTTGGTTCAGGTTTTTTTTTGTTAACTTTCTTTTGTGTCCTTTCCGCGCCCTGTACCACCACCACCAGTAAACAAAGAGTTGTATTTTACTTTCAGCTTAATCATATACAGGCTATTATAGGATGCTATTACTTAATTTTTAAAACTATAGACTGTCTTATTAAAAAAAAAACATAAAGAATTTTCAGTAGTTACAGTCCCAACATAACAGCTTCTCTCTTGTTTAACTGGCAATATTTGTAAAGATTCCTTATGTGATCTAATTATTTTTCCCACTGCATTCAATGTGACTAGAAGCAGAGGTTTACGTCATCTCAAAAAGAGTAACCACTCAGTCATGGTACCCTCACCAAGGAAATTAAAAAATTTACCTGGAAAATAATTTGATTGTTACAGGTAACATTGTGAAGTTCTTTAGCAGTCACTATGCTTTCACTGCAAAACATATAGGGCCTTACTCTTGCACAGCAAAAAACTCTCCATTAAATTAATATTTAAATGCATTGCTTAGTGTTGTGATCTGTAAATCAGCAAGTCATATTTAAACTATTGCTGGTTTGTTGCTATGATTTTGACTCTCTGATGATCAGGTTCATCATACATGCATATTTAATTCAAAGTAATTTTTCATTAATTCCAGTCATAAACATAAGAGCACTTTCTTTCAGGTATCTTACAGATAACTCATTCTAGAAAGCATCAGTTAAGTATATGAAAGCATTTAAAAATGTGTCATATAATCCTTTACACTACACAACGATAAAGTTCAGTTCATTTTACAAAAAATACTGTGACGGATTTATGATTTAGGCCCAGAACATAAAATGGAAGTAAAGTGGAAAATTCATAGAAAAGGAGAACAATATAAACCAGGATTTCCTTTGTTGATAAATTTCTCTTTATTAAAAAAAGTCTTTTTCTGATGTTCTTGTGCAGCTATTGTTCAATTCATACAATATGTTTTTTGGGATCATTTTATCAAGCATGTCTCCTTTCATCTACTTCTTCTGTAAAAACAAGGTAAGAGTAATTTTATTTCAAGGTGATGTCTAGCCGACTGACTCAATAAAGTATTTCAATCTGCAAAGTAAGCACATCATGAAATATCTAGTATATACCTTCTGTCTACAAAACAATAGCAATAATTAACAGCCCCCTAAAGTAGTAAGATCTTTCAGTGTCTAGAGTTGCCTTGACAGTCTTATTTCAGGAAGTAAACCTATTTAGTTAGAATCTAATTAGGAAAGCATTAGTAAATGCTTGTTATTCAGTAGTCTAGAATGGTTAAGTGATACATTTGAGAAATTAAATGTTTTTTAAATGAGTCAAATAATGCATGTTATATTGTAGTAATGTTGCCCTTGTGTAGTACCTGCTTGCCTACTGTGGCACTTAATAGTGGTTAACAGTCATTTATCCATAACAAGAATCAACTTGGTGTTCTGTAGTATACTGCAACATCCTTTGAATATGTTTGCAGTAAACAGATTTCATTTGCTTCACACTAGCTTTTTTTTTTACTTCATCTACGATTTTCCTTGGGTTTTTTGTCCAGCAGTTTCATGCTCATAATCATGACTAGTGGAGGATCTGAAATCATAACTATGTGTAAGTTTGCTGTATTACAGGTTGCTTTTCCATTAGGTGATGGTTGAACCATCAGTAAGCTCACAATAGGTCATATCAGGTCTGTCCTTGCCCTGCTCTGTCCACTAGCAGAGCATTTCCATGATGCTGAACTGTGCCCTGCCAAACCGTAGGCATTTGAGCGCATCCACACAGAATTCTTGGGAAAAAAATGCTACCACCTCTTTTTGGTGCACAGGTTTCCCAAGCACAGTAGGATCTGTTCAACATCACTGGCAACGTTGCAATTCTCAGCAGTTCTAATTCCAGTTGGAAGCTGGGAATGTATGCTGTTATTTGTATAGGATATAATGCTGTAAGACCACCTACAGCAGCCAATATGGATACACCTAGCCTGCAGACTTTTTTTTTTCGTTACATGTGCAATAAAAAGAGTAAAATATTCAAGGCTTGCAACTTTTGATTCTCTGGGAAAGGAATCATGTGACCTGGTAGGCTGTCAGGAGGGAGACTGCAACAAACAAACAAACAAAAAAAACAAACAAAAAACCCCAAAACCCAAACCTAGAAGATGGAACTGCATATCTAGCTGATCACAGCCCTGTCCCTGTAATTGACAACCGGTAGAGACAGAAAAAGCATGCAGTGCAGCTTCTCCTAACAGTATGGCTCCAAGGGGACACAGACAGCACAGCTGACCCAGACTGGTGAGAGGGATATTCTGTACTAGATTTTCATCATGCTCAGTTTGTGAACTAGGGGAAAAGTTTGCTGGGGGTTCCACTGCTTGGGGCCAGANGGCATTAAACTACAGCAACACTTAACTGAGCTATGAAAAAAAGGTAGTCATTAGATTTCAGAGGTATTTTTACTATTTTTTCCTGTTAGATTTGCCATACGTCTTTGTGAGGCTGAATGCTAGAACGGAAAGTAACGTTCTGCTTTTTGTTTTAATGTGATCAGATCTCTAGCTTTTCATTTTCTCTAAAATGGTACCTTCTCAGCATCAGGAGTGATGTGGCTGCATGAGTTTTATGGAAGAGTGTTAGTCAAATAGCTACTAACTTTTTTCTTTGTGTAAGGCTCTCCTTCACCAATGGCTGGTAAAATACATCAATGACAAACCAAAGCACATCACATGTATGACTTTTTTTTTTTCAGTGCAGTTAGTAAAAAATTGTCATCTTACAGTAAATTCTTGATCAAGTTAGTTTGTGAATACATTGCACATACAAAATTTTATGTCATTGTTCCAACAAAATATAAAATCAGATATGCTACAATAAAAGGAAAAATGACTTAAAAACTAAGAAACATCCTGTTGAAAACACTCAGAGCAATATACAGATAACAGCCTGTCAGATAGCTACAACAGAATATAGTCAGTGACATAAGAGGAAAGAACAAAAGACTTTATAATACATATTCAATACTATAGAAACTTTCAAGTTGTTTGGGTATTTTAAAATAATATTTATTCTAAACAGTCATTCATGTAATTTCTTATATTCTCATATCATATTGGCATTGGACTAGATGGCCTTTAAAGGTGCCTTCCAACCTAACACATTCTATTATTTTTCAATTCCCTAAAAACCAGCCACAACAGAATCACAAACTATCTCATACAATGCAAATAGCTTGCAGTACTGTTGACATACCTACAGAGCTAAGAAGACTAGTATATCTGATGTCTTAACAATTTCAAAAGTGAATTTCCCTCACCATTTATTCCTTATTTAATACTTCTTTTTTTTTTTTTGCATTTTTATGGTTTGGGGTTGGGCTTTTTCCTTTATTGACTATAGTCTGATATAAAATTCAAACTCTGTACATTATTATTTTTATTTTTGCAGTGGCAGGAGTTTACATCTTAGACAATGAACCTGTTGCAGTAACAAAAAAAAAAAAAAACACCACAGGCAGACGTACAGTATGAGATGGATAGTGTCTAGAATAGCCTATCTGGTAAATGACAGGCACAAGCAGAGTAAATAAATTGACCAAAACACAGGAAAAAATGGCAGGGCTGGAAAGTGATCCCATTATTCCATTTTTTCTCTTTACCCACCAGTGCAATTTGTCTCCACACAGAACATTTTTTATTTATACAGGCATCATCTACTCTAATCCAATAGATAGGGGATGCAATCCAATTGCAGTTACTGTGATGCAATACTTTGAAATACAAAGTGAAAGCAAATAAACCTAACCATTATTTTTTGTCTGATTCTAATGGAAGTACTTCAAAAGTGGGTTTCTTTTTGAAGTGCAAATCAAAAAAGACTCTTCTTAGCCACAGGTCTTTACATAGTAGAAGAAAATATTTTAAAAACCATAATTGTGTGCTGTTCTTCTGTACTTGTCTCTATTTCTCACTTTCTCAAAATGTTGGAATTGACTTGTCAGGGAATTGGATTCTTTGATGACAACGTAGACCCAAGAAGCATTGAAAGTTATCTACGAAAATGGAGGGTAACACTGAGAAAAACTTGCGGAGTAATTGCAAGGTGATGTACACTCTCATCAGGCTATCCTGTTCAATATTAGGGAGTACTAGGGCTAACTCATTTGTGTACCTTGGGCACTTACCCCAACATCGCACTTGAAATTCAGTATTGGTTCCCCTGAAATTCACTGGAATAACAATTCTGGATCTGAACTTTTTCTTACTGGCCCTCTATGTGAAAGAGATCAAGGAAGTTTCAATGTAAAAAAAAAAATTGTGTATATCACAATAATATCAGATGTTCCTGATTTTTTAATGAAGACCATAGACATTTTTCTGCTTTGTGGATGTATTTTTAGACATATATTTACAAAAGTAATTGTTTAAAAGAAAATAATAATCCCTTAAGTCTACGTGAATTTGTATGTGTATAAATGGGATCTGTTAACAAAATCATTCTGGATAATTTGTTTTATAGGTAAGACGTTTACATTTTCAAATACAGTACTAATGGTTTATCTCCCCTACATTATGTAATTTTAGTTTTCTTGTCCTTAATTCACAAGCAGTCATATCTGGGGATATGATCTTGCCTATGGGCATGTTCTTAGACCTGCTGGCAATGCCTTTTAGAAGTGCTCCCTGATGAAAAGCAGTGGTAAAGGCTAACTAAAGTCTTAATCAGTGTTACCCTAAGCAAAGCAAGACTGGGCCGCCAGCTCAGGATGCCAGTGCTCAAGCAGTGGTCTTGTTTGAAAGAAGTTCTAGCCATCTCCACTTTCAGGGCAAGAGAAAGAAGGCTGACACAGAATCAGAGGCTTACTTTCTTTGCAGAGTGGTGAATGTATCAAAAAATCCCACTAAAAATACAAGAGATCTTTCTTTATACCAGTGCAAGTTTGATGGGAGTAACACATTTAATAGATTGACAAATGTTTCTGTTTAAGATCTAATATGGTTTTATGGACTCATGTCTTTGTCTTGTATTTGTAGTAGTTACTCTGTTGAATTCCTTATTTTTTTCTATTTTAATTATTTCATAATTATTCTTCAACTGATTCCAGAATTCTTTGCTCATGTGGAATTGCCAAGCCCTGGTATCAATCTGGTACTGAGAGAATTACGTAGGGCACCTCTCTACAGTCAATTCTTTCACCAAAGAAAAATGTGAAGTTGTCACTTCAAAATAAAATACATTCCACCATTTTTACATCTCTATGATTTTATTATGTACTCTAAAATGTTATTCAGTCCTAAACTAACAAAAATAAAAATAGCTAAGCCAACAGTATTATTTGGGTTATCGTAAGCATATAGCTAGCAATGGAATAATCTCTGCTTTTTTTATTCATAATTTTCTTTTAAATATGTAAACATTTTATAATGCTATGTGAAATCACTTGACAGCACGCAAGCCCAAGTACGATAGAGTTAGCAAAGTGCCTTCAGCTTCAGAAAAGGAGGAAACACATTTTCATGGGGTATAAAGTTTCCTTTAGAGTAGCTACAAATATTATCTGGGTGTATTTAAACTTGTAAATTTCATAAAATAGACACCAGTAGTTTAAAAAGTGAAGGTCTCTGCTAAATAACACAGTTAAGAATTTATCAAGACACACAGAAAAGGCAATGCATCAGAAGAATAAAATGTGTATCTTAGTGCCTAGACTTGTACATCAATATCATCTTAAATACTTTAATGCCTAAACTTGTCATATTTTAGTGGTATGATCAATTAAAAAAAAGGGGATATTAATAAATTACTACTTCTGTCCTTCTAAAATGTGTCTTGCCTGTTTGTATATTTCTATTAATTTATTTTTCTCCATCTGAACTTAATGCTTCATTCATGAGTTTAAATGAAGAGGTGACTGCAGCCAGAAAGCAACCTTTGGAAGATTAGTTCAAACACTCCTATGCTTTTCTTTTGTGAAAGTTAGTCATACCACTGGCTTGACTAAAATTTAAATACACATATCAACCTCTAAGAAGCAGCACGAAGATTTTGGTAATGTGAGAATCTTTATGCACAAATATGAACTTTATGCACAAATATGAATTATGGGGTTTATGCATCCACCAGGTAAGGGAATTCCTTAGAATCAAATTACTGATGTAGTTTTAGTGACACCACATCTGTAGCACTGAGCAAGAGGATGAAGGCTGGAATTACCTATATAACAGGTTTTGAGGCATTTCGCAGTGTCTGTAGTCCCATAACTGAAGAAAATGGTCTGTGGTAGCAGGCAATGGATGTGACAAGTAGGAGAGGATGTAGCTGCTGCTGTTCATTCTTGGGCCCAAGGAAGCTGGACCCACACTAAAGACTTTAAAAAGTGAAACAGGACAACTAGGCACATGCACAAGCAGAGCAGAGGCAGAGAAAGAATTTATTTTTAAGGTTTTGTTGTTTATTTTTTTAAGGAGAAGTTAGTATAATTTTAAGAACCAGCAGTACTAACATCAGAGACAGCGTGTAAAAATTTAACAGCCTCCTAAGTCCATCTAAAGATTAAAAGTTCAGAAATTTAAAACTTGCAAAGGACGCCAAGAATAAAACTCTCTCTTTAAGTTTTAATCAACAGTTTCTTCAAGACCTCAGCAATACGCCATCATATAAATTTCATACATTTTATAAAAATATATTATGTAAAACAGTTTGAGTCCTATGGTGTCCTGTTTCCTTGCCCCTACTGTGCTTTTCTCTTGCCTCACTTTCATTACATCAAAGCAGAATATTTTCTGTTCCTCACTTAAAAGCATTTTTTGTTTACAGCAGACGTGATGATTTTGTAACTATCACTAAAAAAAATAAATAAAGCAATGAAACAAACCCTTGACTCACGTCCCCCTAAAAAGAAAGCTTTATTTTGGAAAATGCATTCTTTCCCTGCAGCACTCAGTGTGAGTTCTAATGGAATTTCAAGTTTCTTAACACCATTAGGATTCACTGTTTCTTATACAGAATGAAACTGGGAAAAACACTTGGTGACGTTGAGGTTGAAAAAGCCCCTGTGTAAAAATATAAAGCAATTGTTTTCTGAAGTAGTACTAACAAATGCCATCGTAGTGCACACTTTCTAAAAATACTGTGGTCATAGGACTACATTATTTACTTTTCATTTCATTTTGGGTTACTGGAGTCAGCTAGAAAACACGTGGTAAAGCTAAGGCAGCATAGTTTGTAGAGATTCTGTTGTTAGTATTCTCCTAAAACTCTGCACCTAAACCATGTTTTTCTCAGTATTGTTTCCCAGTTTTCAAATATGTGAGAGCAAAAGCCAAAGCACAAGGCAAGAGGGAGATGATCAAGGTACCAGTTCACCTGACTGCTGCACTTGCTTGTAGTCAGAACCTTTTTCCTGTTACCAGAAGTTGTTCACTGCCCCAGAGCAGACCTTGGAAGTAATAACAGTGGTTGACAGGCTGCTTCAGGGAAGATAAAATAATCTAAATATAAAGCTAGGCTTTCAAACTCTGCTGCTTCCTAGTGTATGCTTGTCTTTTAATCTTATATGTGGTACAGATTGGAGAGTAGATTTGGGAGACCTTATTGCTCTCTACAACTACGTGAAAGGAGGTTGCAGTGAGGTGGGGGTTGGTCTCTTCTCCCCAGTAACAGGTGACAGAACTAGAGGAAATGGCCTCAAGCTGCGTCAGGGAAAATTTAGGTTAGATATTAGGAAGAACTTCTTTACTGAGAGAGTCATCAAGCATTGGAACAGTCTACCTAGGGAGGTGGTTGAGTCCCGATCCCTGGAGGTATTTAACAGGTGGGTAGATGTGGTGATTGAGGACGTGGTCTAGCGGTGGACTTGGTGGCGGTAGGTTAATGGTTGGACTGGATGATCTTAAGGGTCTCTTCCAACCTTAACAGTTCTATGATTCTATGATTCTATAGCTCTCTGAAAACTTTTTCTACTAATTTTNAGAATTTCAGGTACAGTGATATGAAACTATTTCAGACTGAAATGTCATGTCTGTACTCAAACCTTTAAAAAAAATTTAAAAATCATGTGATTTACTCAGTATTTATCTAAAATAACAAATAAACAGAGGTAAAGCTTTTGAGGAGCTCCATAGCCTTAAGCACAGAACTAAATACATATATAGTGAGAACACATTACTTTTTTTTTTTTTCCAGAGCTGTCCTAATTCTGGGAATCTAAGCTTTGAAAATGGTCCTTTTCTTGTGGTTCAAGCCTAATTCAATGAAAATACAGATCTCACCCATTTATATGTTTTTTCGATCTGAATTATATAGTGTCCCTATAAGATTCAAAATGCATCTGTGGCATCTTAAAAAGCATACATAATGGGGATTTGTCTCCTCAATAATATCTCTTTTCAGTCATTTCAGTCTGTCATTTAAGTCATTCACTTAATTCTTGATTTGCTAGTCTGCTCTGACATAAAGGATCTCATCTCAAGTTAGTAGTAAACTGAAAAGGAGGATCCAGAAGAGAAGAGGGCCCAGTGGTGTTGGGCATGGAGTAGTTCTGATCATCAGCACCTCCACCAGAGCCAGGACAGCAGTCTGGCCAGAGAATTCAGAAATTTTGATACTTCTTTGCCTTATATACAATTGCTGCTGACAGTTCCTGCAATTTAGAGATGAGGATGAAGATTACGTAGAAAGAAAAGGTGCTTTTCTCCACCGGGATTATGGTGCCCCCCTTCCCTATCACCTGCATTGTGACCCGGATCTCTCAAATCTAGTGACTTTATGCCAGAATTGTTTTCAATGCTGTCAGAAAAAAAGGTCGCTAAATAGAATTCCTAAATTACTCATCTAACTAGCTTGAGTTCTCCAAGCAAGTTTTTTTTTTTTTCAGTTTGACATGATATTCCAAAGCTCCTCACTCAAGTATAATAGAAAAAGAAAGTCTGCACAAGGAGAAAAAATAAATGTAAAGACTCTTACTACAATCTGTAAGTCAGCTTCCTTGCAAAATACACTATATATCTGAAAATACATCTGTACAAGCTGTGTATAAGCAGGCATTCCAGTGAGTTTTGCAGGCAGTAGCAAATAAATGTAGCTTGAAAGTTTTGAACTCTCATGTGTATTCTTCGAAATTGATATCTGTACTACGGTAACAATTTTACTACAGNNNNAATTTTACTAAAGAAAATGAGTGTAAAAAAAAAAAAAAAAACAAAGCTTTTAATCATTTCTTTAAAAGACAGACCATTGAAGACATCTTTTAAACAATAGAATATTATAATCTTATTTTACCAGTCCCAAACCATTACTGCTCAGTAATGGTTTATATCAATTTCCATCAATAATATTGTTGTGTGCCTTTATATCCTTGATATGAAATAGAAAAACACCTTTATGTTACTTGCCCCCCAGGTAATGTACAATTTAGGGATTATATTGAGGACACATATTTAGGATAAAAAGGCAAATAGAATAACCTAGAGATCAGCTCTTTCCTGCCCTCAAGTGTCCATCTC
>VXBZ01011347.1:13593-31416 GCA_013399135.1 Heliornis fulica | reverse complement strand
TAAACCCAAATGATGCCACAGGGACCATTCTATTTTCTCTACCATTTACCCAGATTGCCTGACACTAAGCAGAAAGTGTGTTGCACAGTATCCCTTATAGGAACAGATACTAAATAGCAACTTAACAGAAAGTAACAACTCCTCTGATTCTCTAGCATCCTAAAAGTTTTTTTAGCCAAAATGGCTGACCTGAGAACATCAGCATCACTTTTACTTGGCCACTTAAAAACTTACTCCATAAACCTATGTCATTCTATAGTTTAAAACCTATTTAATAAAACTGTGCAGTGCCTCGATCCTAGAAAGAATTATGTCTGTGCTAGAATTTAACACCAATGTGTAATTGATTAAAACCTCCTCAACAGAAAAACTGACGTATATTTAATTCACAGTTCACGGAATTTTCAAAGAAACTTCTGACCACTAAAGAAAAATTACAGTGTTGTCAGTGGGTGATTTCTCCACATCCTAATAACTGCAGTTATTAAAAAAAATCTAGCCTGAATGTGTTCTTCTGACCCATGCTGGACAGTTAGTTCTGATAACAGCTTCCATGTCCAATAATATTGCTGTTACCCTCATTTTTATTACCTCTAAAAATCTTCCCAGGAGATAGCTAAGTAACAGATTCATACCCTCCTGATTTAAATGTTTCACAGGTTCTTTTTTAAAATCCTCAAAGGCAGAAGAGTCCCAATAGAAGAACAGCTGAAGGGGTTTATGCCCTTGAATGGTAGAGCTCTCCATACCACCAATCATCTCTTTCTACAGGAATCCCTGGATATGATATAAAATATAGATAAACAGCCTCATTCAACTTGATTGATCACAGTGGACAGGATTTATTTGTGTAACTGTATATTATTTTTATTTATTTCTTCACTATTTCTTGTTGAATGACTTGTGAACTATGGAAGCCAATGATGGTAGTACAAAAATATGAAAAAGTCTCAGAAAACAAAATTATTAGCCATCAGAGTTTACCACAGTAACCTTTGGGTGGAATTCAGCTACCAACCAAAACAAGGTCTGGGACATATGGGACTGTATGATAAAAGATGGCCCAAGAGGGACTCCAGAAAGTTGTTTAAAGACCAGGCCAATTGCACTTCAGGATCTTGTGTTAGCGTTTAAGTAAATGAATGCTGCTTCTTACTTGCATACCAATATGACTCAAATACTGAAAGAAAACTTTTTCAATTTACCTGAAATCTTTTCCCTGCTGATATTTTTGGAAAACTTTAATGTCTGCATACAAAAAGAACTTTCATTCTGCAAGTACTTAAGCACCATTGTTGCATGAAAATTTAGTGCTGTTTATTGGCAATGTTTATTCTATGTTTCACTGCAGTATTTTACTATTCTCTTAATTCATTTCAATTATTTAACTCAGCTGAGGTTTCTTTTGTCCCTTTCCACTTAACACTATTTAAAAAAAAAAATAGATTGGTAGTTGTTTCAGTTTTTGCAGGGCAGATAAAAATAGCAGATAACTGCATACCTTATAAAGGTTAATACAACTGCTTTAAGAGTTGCACTTGTTAGCCTAAATGCCTAGTATGAGAATATCAGCATCATCTCTTATGGGGATATTTGTAAATTAGTCTAATGCTCTAATTGATTGAAATAGCTGATTAAAATAGCATGCTGCCAAATTGCTTTTCTTGGCAAAAATGTTTAAATATTTACCCAATAAATAAATATTTAACCTATATGTTAATAAATCAGAGTATTTTTTCCTTCATCCACTACTTTTAAAAAGAAAAAAAACCAACTGTTTAAATATTTGCTCTTGAACTTTAAGACCACTAACAGGCACTAAAAATGTGATAGACACTGGGAGAAAATATAGGACTAAATTATTTTTTTTATGAGCTCTTCCACTGACAAAGGCATCCTGCAAGAAGTTTTCAAGGTCTACTCTTGATAGATAAATAAAAAACAGGACTATATAATCCACATCAAGTTCTAATATTTAACAATGACATATATGTATGCATCTCACTGTCTGGATATTTTTCCAGAAATGGCTGAGGGAACTTTATTATTACTTCTGTAATAATCTGATGATGTTCTTGCAGGTTTACCAGGCCCTGTGTTCTTCTTGGATACCAGCCAAGGCAGCTATGAGGTGGCTGTGCTCCTGCAGAGGTGCCCACTGCCAGGTCCTCTGGAGCCCCTGCGCTCTACTCTCACGTAATTTCTGCAAGTAAATGAAGGATTGAAGAGCTATAGTTTTTGACTAGTCAGCAATGCTAAAACATTGTCATGCAGAAAAAAGGGGACAAAGGTTGTGTCTCAATAAAATGTGTCTCTAAGGGCCTAAATATAAATTTGGGTACAAGCAGATTTAGGCAAATTAGAGTGATACTGTAACATGGTTTAATGAACACTTACTTAAATTTAACAAAAAGAGTGATTTTACCAAACAGGATCATAGAACTTATTATGTCTAAATAGAGGCAACATCAAAACGAAGAAATTGTCTCTCTGAATCAGGTCAGTGCTGTGTCTGGCACTACGGCGTGAGCCTGACAGTGACAGATCCTCTGGAGGAAGGCACAGCAAACTGCCGACCTGGCTGTTGGTGGATTTTCTTGCATAGGTAGTTTCCTCTGACAGAAATGGCAATGACTGGCTTATGCTATGAGGTATAAGGATTTACATTTTTATCCTATCTGAAGAATTTATTTATGTTCTTGATTTTCATGTGAAAGCCAAATCCTTTTTCAATGACCTTAGTCACAACTGCTATGATCTCTTGTCAGTAGCTACCACAGGCTGGTGGTACATGTCCCAGAAGTGCTCCCTCTTCTGTCTCAGGCTTCTCCCTTTTACACCCCACATATTTGCAGTTTCACACAATATAAACAAAGTATTTATTCAAATAACAAGGTAAAGGCAAATTTTGTGGAGAGGCTAGCTTCAAAGCAATGCTAATGTTTTGACAACCCTGTCATGCAGTGGTGTTCCTGTGCTGGGGATCAGACTGTGTGATTTTCAATCTTTCTTTGACAGTCACAGCCATGAACTTCACTCGTAGGACCGCTGTTCCCTTAAACATGGGAATAAGCAGGCTGTAAAGCCCATGTGAAGGTGGGTAGTGAATGACACTGGTGTGTTGACCTGAGTCACACACACAGACCTGAGCACAGGTATCCTTATGTTTGTAGTGAAGATCTGCCCTTCATGCCCATCAACATCTACATCACAGAATCCCAGAATCACAGAATATTAGGAGCTGGAAGAGACCTCGAAAGATCATGTTCAGACACTTCGAGGATTTTGTTATCTAAGACTTGGGATTACTAAATTCTTTTAGGGTTTATTGTGGGAGAATAGTTCTTGTCCAATGGTCCAAATCTGGGAAAATGCAGGAATCGGAGACGCACTAGGGAAAGAAAGCTCACCAATATGGTTAATTGCAATCAATCCGTTTATTGTCAGTACAGCAGTTATTAATATACCAAGCAACTACATTCACGTGCTTACAGCTGTGTTGCTATTGGTGCTTTACTACTAGCCATGCATCCCTCCGACCCAATTCATTCGTTAAAAACGAAGTGTCCATGTGGGTATATCCTGCCACAGATGTCCTTCAGGTTTCTTGTTTCGGGAGTTGTTTTATTCCACATTCTTCACATTCTTCTTCCTCCTTATCTACTGCCACTTGATAAACAGAAACCTTGTTTATGGCACTAACATCCACTTACTTTACCATCTCAGCAAAGGCTGGATTGCTCACATGCCTGTTACCAGTTAGAAATCCTTCCACAGTTTATAATTTTTTAAGATTTTGCACAGTTTGCACACTGTTCATAACTGATCCAGAGGTTTGTGTGCAAAAAACATTATGCACAAACACAGAGGACTGTATCATCTTGTCCAATGTACAGAGTTCTATCTAGGAAATACTCTGTTACTTACAAGGAAGTGAGTCCTAAAGAATGAGTAAAGATAATTGTGAAGTTTTGTATATGATATCTTTCTGAAAGAGGATGAACCTTTGGGTCAGATGATGAACCCTTCAACTCTCAGATACAGATTCTATCAGTGGGTGGGCATGGTTGGAAGGAAATGTGTATTGAATTTCAATTTTCTCATAAAGTTTAATCAAGATTCGCATTGAAGCAAAATGAGTATAACATAAGAATCAAGATCCCCTGTGCCACTGAAGCAAAATGAATGTAATACAGAAATCAAGATGCTCTGTGCAGATTTCAAAAGAGAAATTTTCTCTTCTGCATGGAGCATAATGAAATAACTTGGAAAGAAAATTAGCATATCATTTTCTATTTCAATCCTATGAAACAAAGTAATGATGAAGTTTAACATGTGTTATTTCCTTAACAAATAATTTCACCATACCTACTTTGTATACAGTAATATATTTGCATATCAATGCACTAAGCCTCTCCAGTTGTAGAAGAAAAAGTATTCTTTTTCCACACTTAAAAAACATCCAGCTCTCAGCAAACATTTTCAGTAAACATATATATATGTATTTTTTAGGGTGAAAATAAACAACCTATTAGAAATCTGCTAAAACAAAACGTGGCAAAAGGAGCAAGGGCTGCCTGGGCTGATGGAGAGGCAGATAGCTCTTTCCATTTGGTATCTTCCTGTGTTATATCAAATGATGCTTTGGGGAAAAAAAAAAGTAACTAATGTTAATTATTTCTCTATTAGAAAATATTTTGTGCAATAAAAATTTGAATTTAAGGTTACTTACTTTAATATCAGTTATGTAAACTGCTAACTTTTTTCCCACCTGAGAAACAGTCACTGAGAGCCATAGCTTCCAAAAAAATTATGTCCTTTGTTCTAGTCTGGATTATTTGTCTGGATGTCAGTGTTTATTACTGCAAGATCTCCTGACAAATTGGAATGCTTCTGAGCAAATGATTGTGCTGAATGCAGGTGTTATCTGCTCATTCCCTCCAGATTGTTAAAAATTTTGGACATCTAAATTTCTTTAATAAATTTCACTTTTAAAGTAGTTCAGCTCCAGAACCCTGAACTTCTTTTGACAGCATGACAGGAGATGAGTATGAACATGTTATGTCTCCTGTAAGAAGACCAAAATTCCTGTAGAGCCCCCTCAGAGCTTTTTACCAGCACTGGAAAAGATTACCTCCTAGCAGAGGAACTGTTCATGGTTGTCCATGAATCAGAAATAAAACTTGAAGCAGAAGTGCTTTGTCAGAGAATCACCTCGAAAATCCGAGAGCACTCAATTTACTTTTTGTGTCAGTGGAGTGGCACACTGGAAAGTACCAGCCAAGAGAAAAAATTTCTTTATTAGACTGTGACAGAGCACTTGAACTCACTGCCCAGAGAGACTGTGGAGTCTGTCCCTCTCTGGACATTTTCCAAACCTACCTGGATGTGTTCCTGTGTGACATACCCTAGGGGAACCTGCTTGAACAGGGGTGTTGGACTAGATGATCTCTTGAGGTCCCTTCCAACTTTAAAGATTCTATGATCTCCAAAGGGCCATCTCTATCACATGCGCAAGCATGGCCTCTCAGAGGCACTGAAACCCTGTCATCAATGGCAAAGGTCTTCCCAAAAAGCAAGAGTCAGGAAGCCTATTATATAAAAGGAGATGAACTTTGCCCTGATGGTCTAAGTACCCATATGGGTTTAAGATTTATAAACTAGGTAGTGAACTATCTAGTGGAAAAAACAGAAAATGAAGTATTTGCTAGTATGTAGGTTGCTATACAGTCTTCTCTGTTTTACATCCAACACATTTGCAGTTTCACACAAGGTAAACAATGCAAATGTATTTATTGGAATAAAAGGAATTATTTTTGTCTAATGCTGTTATTGACTTAAAATAATACTTTAGTATTATGAGTAATCTATCAATGAAATCTATTTGAATACAAGTATAATTTTATTATTGGTTTGGTTTGGATTTTTTAAGTAGTACCTTTTACCACTTTGCCATTTCTCAGTATTTATTAGTTACATATATTATAAATGTATTTACTAAATTACTAAACAGGGTGTATTTAGAAATTTCCAGATGAGATTTCTGTTTTTCCTTAGTGATGAGGAGATTTTCTGTGGCATGTTTCGGGCACTTGTTGAAAGAATATGGCAGTCCCTGTCTTGTCAGAAACTTTCCCAAAGCTCATTTTCCCTTCTGTGTCTTCATATGAGTCCAGGCTGATTTACTTTTTCACTGTTTCATGCTTCCATTCTCATCCTCCTCTTTCTAAGTATGTAATGGTTTAACAGTTTTATCTATTTATTTAATAAATATTCTTTCCTTTTCTTAGTTATGCAAATACTTACTAAAAAAGGAGTAGCCTGCTTTACTTGACTGACTTCTTACTTCTTTGAGTCATTGCTTTTGTATTAAATTATTTTTATGCAAAGTCTCAAATTCACACAAAAATAAATGCACTAAAAATTATGCATGGTACAATTGTGAAGATGTGTAAGTGGCTGCAGCTTGTATCTGGGCTGTTGGTTGAGACTATTGACCATTTTAATCAGACATTTTGGGGTGAATTATTTGGGGTTTCATTTGTTATATTAAATTTGAATCACCAATCTAGACTTTTTTATTATTTCATAGCAAACTGCAGTTCTGAACCCATAATAGAATATATGTAAATGAGTAGTCTAGCTTTCAAATAAGACATATTTTCATTATTAGTTTATTGACCTTTACTATCTTGAAAACAAATTTTGAAACCAAAACCTTCCTATTATAACTGATTAAGAGAGGCCTGACTTTATCATGTTGATATGGGAAATCAGATTTTGCCCAGTGTAATCCATTATTCATAGTTACCAAGTTATTCTGAAATAAATTTCATTGATCTGGAAGATTTTATGTAAAGGAATATGACAGAAGTTTTTCAGCTTGTCAGTTACTTTGATGGCTATGCTGTATAAATACTGAGGATTTTAATAATTGCTGTTCTGCATGTAATGCTTCTTGGAAATATAATTCATCTTTCTTGAATTGTCTGTCATATGCCTCACAGAAGCTTCCTCTCTTTGAAACTGTAATTTGATGCTAATTTGAAGCCACCAGGTTTCAGGTTCTGGTGTTGGTTAGCATTATTAAGTGGGCAAAGAATAACGGACAATCAATCTACTGAACTCTTTAATTTCTTTTGTATAACTACTGTGTGAATATATATATATATATGTGTGTGTGTATGTGCATATGCGTGTATGTTTTTCAGAAAAAAAAGAGAAAAAAACAACCTAGGTAAAAATCCAGAGGGTGGGAGTAGTTGGATGATATTTCACCACAACTTTCAGTTATGTGTTTATCAAAAGGAAAGACAAATGTATATTTTTTCTCCAGCTATGTGCAGGTCACATTTGAGTCCTTAGGGACCATAGATAGCTGACATAGGTTAGTGAAATCCCCAGGACACTCTAATCAATACAGAATTTAGGTCAAAGCATCAGAGAATGCCATATATGTCTTCATGCAACAGCTGATTTCCTCATAGTGGAGAAGGCCGCGAAGTGTGATAAGGCAAAGGAGTGATAAACTTCAGGTAATACTTTTTGTTCTTTAAGTAAATTATTTGTGACTGCTGTGATACTTTACAGTATTAATATTTGCTCTGAAACATTTCTGCAACCTTACATTATATTTCTCCAGTTGGCTGTTTTATCCTTTAAAAAAGACCTCATAAGAAAGTGTTGTCAGTGGGTATACAGGAACAAGATATGGATATTTCTCCCCTAAATTCCCATGCTAATGTCAAAGCAGGTCTTAAGAGAGCTAGATGAATAAGTAATATAAAAAGTAAGATGCAGCAATAACAAGTGCTCCTAGAATGGGATGCCTTTACCACAGGCAGTCACCTACCTATCACTGCCACAGCAACCTCAGGCTACAATTTTGCATCAGAACAGAGTTGCCAGCACAGACCAATCTGGCTTCATCAAAGCATTTCTTACACCATCTCTTCCAGACAGTGGAATAACTCAACTCTGATAATAAAAAAAAAAACTAAATACAAGTTAGTTTAGTCAGCCAGGGTGTCATATGGGATATGACCACGTAATAAAACATGCTTCCAATTATTGTACGATCAACCTAAGCCCAAAAAATAAAAGTCTCCTTATCTATTATTAGTTTTCTACATGTTTTTTGTCTTTGACCATGAATGTCTTAATTTATTGGTTTACTTTGCCTGTTCACTAAGCACATCCCCAAAGCCCAGTCTTCACAGCAACATGAAATCAGTTTAAACATGTATTGAGTATGGATCTTCTCATCATTAGTCTATTAACCACCTACTAATCAGTCTTACTTTCAGGCACAATTTGATTGCACAACTGCAAGATTGCACAACTGCATAGATTCACTTTCTAATCACCATGATACATAACTGGACTCCCATCTTGTCTCTGCAATTTCAAACAATTTTTCATTCAGGATTGTTACTAAAAGGTATTTATATTTATCCCAAGTAGATAGCACATCAAAATATAATTCTTAATTTTACATGTATTTTTCACGTTATTACAAATTTGTGATATAACTGTAACATTTTTACCATATTTTGAAAACACAGAAAAATTCTCCTGGAGTTGGTATTTGTTTTGATTTCAGAGTAAATAGTTCCATTTTCCCCATGCACTTCCAGATGAAAAATGTACGTGTCTTTATAAACACTCATGAAAGCTATAAGTATATTTTTAGAACTGTTATTTTGCAAAACCCACTTATCTGAAGTAACCAAAGAACAAAAGAGCATAGAAGGTGATGGCAGATAGTTCTATGATTGTTACCAATGGGAACACTTTAGAGGTTATTTGAAGACATCAAAGGCAAGGAAAACACACAAAATGAAAAAAAAACGCCACCAAAACAACAAAAACAAATAGTGGGACAGTTTAGTTGAGAAGTATCAAAGTAATCTCATTTTGTACTTTTCTCACCCAGAAACTCAAGTGAAAGGTAAATAAATAGTTTTGTGGGTTGGGTTTTTTTGTGGTTTGTTTGACTTTTTTTTTAAAACAAGTGATTAACCTCTTAAGTGACTGCCATATCCTCAAGGACTAATCTTTGGTGAACAAGAGAAACTGTGGACATATCAATGAAAACCAAACCAAACCAAACCAAACCAAACCAAAACAAAACAAAACAAAACAAAACAAAACAAAACAAAACAAAACAAAAGGCATATATTCTTTCAATCTGACCTCAGTATAGGAGTCAGGTCAGGTTGCTGTGAAAAGTGTGTGTGTATATAATTATGTATCTCAGGTGGGTGGGCAGAAAGTTTCAGAACCTGGTTAAAATTTTAAAATGTACTTCATCTAACTGTATAAAAGTAAAGGAATTAGTGCAAGAGTAACGAGCAACTTAATAAAACCTTTCAAAAAACATCCAGCTGAAAAAAAGCAAGAAGTACTGCCTACCTAAGTGCTGATTTTCTTTTTAAATTTGCTTTAGTGCTTTGACTTACAAAAGTATTCCTAGCATAACTTAGCACAAGAAGTAAATACATCCCAAAGGAAAAAGGTTGCCAATCTGGAGAACACTAACATCTCAAGTAATTTGTTTGCAGTTTTGTATTAACAGGACACTTCTGCTTTCATCTTCTGTTCAGATAGTGACTTGGAAAACCATCAAATAGTTGCTGGTATCCTCTATGCAGAGGAAAGGATAAATAACAGTACTATGATCTTACATCCCTTAAAGGAAGAAAATATTTTCTCCATGTTAAGTTTTATGTATGTGAGTCTCAGCATCTGCTTAAAATACTAACTGGATTTATTTCACCTTCAGGGAGGAAGTTTAACATCAAATCCAGAGTAAACAAAGCCAAATAAAAAGTTATACCCTACTTATTTTCAGGACTATGTACTGATCCCATACTGGTATAACTACTGTTGGTCAATGTAGATGTTAAATCAGGGCCTGCAAGGCCCATAATCACATGATCATAACAAGATTTAAAAAAAAAGACTTCCATAAATAAATAGGATAGACAAATGAAGAAAATTGTCTTGTGCTATTTTCCATTTTCAGTTAACAGCCTTCCTTGTAATTTAGTCCTTGCAACAGAATCATTCTCTGTTTACTTGCAGGACTTGTTGAACATGAACAGGTGGTGCATTCTCAGGGAGTCCGAGGCTTTTGCCTTCATACATTAGGACTGGAAAAGATCTGGTTTCCCTTCCTACAGGAACCATGACTTGTGGTAGCCCAGCTGCTTACCATCCCAGGGCAATGGAAGCTGGGAAGTGCTTTCAGTCCATCAGTATAATCACAAACCAGACCCTGAATAGGCTGTTCTTGTGGCTGACTTGGAT
Organism: Heliornis fulica; assembly: GCA_013399135.1. NCBI lineage: Eukaryota > Metazoa > Chordata > Aves > Gruiformes > Heliornithidae > Heliornis > Heliornis fulica. Next base: position 21,105 of record VXBZ01011347.1, on the reverse strand, counting down.
TACTCTTTTCATGCCATGAAGATGAGATTTTTAAATAGAGCAGATTCTGCCGCGATTGAGAGACGGAGACCGGCTTGATGCAAGTCAGGATCTGTTTTATTGATTACAACAGTCATTTTTATATCTTTAGACAAACAATGAGCAGTATGTGTCTTAAGTTGATTGGTACAACAGCTAATCACCTAATACATATTACAAAAGCTGAGCTCCTGATCGGTTACCAGTTAAGCAACAAAATTCATTACTACTTTCTCTCGGCCCCTNNNGCTTGCAAGGTCTAGCACATCCTTCCTTATCAGTTGAAACTCACTAGGAGGCCTTTTAAGAGAGATTGAGTCACCCCCCTCAAGATTCCAAGTAGGATTCCAAGTATGATTGCTAGAAGAAGGGTCAGGCAACCCATATGGCTGAGGTGAGGTTATGCAGGGAGAAAATAAGAAAGGCCAAAGCCAAACACTTCACAATCTGGCCACTACTATAAAGGATAACAGGAAACAATTCTATAAATACATTAATAACAAAAGGAGGAAAATCTCCCACCTTTGCTGGATTCAGGAGGAACCACTGTGATGGAGGATGAAGAAAAGGATTAAGTACTTAATCACTTCTTTGTCTCAGTCTTCAGTAGTAAGACCAGTTGGTCTCATGAACCCCAGACCCCTGAGTGGAAAGATGGGAATGGGAATAATCCTGAGAGAATTGGTTAATGACCTGCTCAGCCATTTAGATCGGCACAAGTTTATAGGTCCAGATGGGATCCACCCATGGGTACTGAGGGAACTGGCAGAAGTGTTGCCAAGCCCATTTCCCTTATTTACCATAAGTCCTGACTGACCAGACTGGTTCGACTTGGTTTGAAGCTGGCACATGTGACACTCATTACAAGAAAGGCCAAAGGAGGACCCAGGAAACTAATGGCCTGTCAGCCTAACCTCAGTGCTGGGAAAGGTGGTGGAACAAATCATATTGAGTAGCATCACACAACACATGCAGGACAATTAGGTGATCAAGCACAGTCAGCATGGGTTTATGAAAGGGAGATCACACTTGATCAACCTGACCTTCTATGTCAAGGTGACCTGCTCAGTGGATGCGGGGAAGACTATGGATGTTGCCTAGCTGTGGATGTTTCAGTAAAGCCTTGGACACTGTCCCTTACAGCATACTCCTGTAGAAACTAGCTCCCCATGGATTAGTTCAGCATATTCTTCATTGGGTTAAAAATTGATTGGGTGTCTGGGCCCAGAGACTTGTGGTGAATGGAGTTCAATCCAGCTGGTGGCAGGTCATGGGTGGTGCTCCCCAGGGCTCAGTGCTGAGGGTGGTCCTGTTTAAAATATTTATTAATGATCTGGATGTGGGGATCAAGTGCACCCTCAGTAAGTTTGCAGATGACACCAAATTCATGGTGTGGGAGTGTTGATCTGCTGTAAGGCAGGAAGGCTCTACAGAGGGTCCTGGACAGGCAGAGGCCAACTTTATGGGGTTAAACAAGGCCAAGTGCTGGGTCTTGCACTTTGGTCACAAAAACCCCAAGCAGCACTGCAGGCTTGGGGTAGAGTGGCTGGAGAGCTCCCTGGAGGTTAGTTGACAGCCAGCTGAACGTGAGCCAGAAGTGTGCTCAGGTGGCCAAGAAGTCCAACAGTATCCTGGCCTGTATAAGGAATAGCATGACCAGCAGGAGCACCTTGAGTACTGTGTTCAGTTTTAGGCCCATCACTACAAGAAGGATGTTGAGATGCTGGAGTGTGTCCAGAGCCGGGCAACAAAGCTGGTGAAGAGTCTGGAGTACAAGTCCTACCAGGAGCAGCTGTGGGAACAGGGGCTTTATAGTCTTATGAAAAGAAGGCCGAGNGTAGGTACTGTGCTTGAGGACATGGTCTAGGTAGGATTAGGCTGTGGTTGGACTCAATGATCTTGAAGCTCTCTTCCAACCCAAGTGATTCTATGATTTTTCCAAACTACTCAGTACTTTGATGTAAGTGCTTTTGGAAAGTCAGGTAACTGCTTATCTTCATTTTGAGGTGCCATTTTATCTTTGAAAATCTCACATACTTTTATGTGAGTATCTTCATTACAGACATGTTGCATTTCACTATTTTGAGTGAAAAATCCTTCCTTTTTTTTTTTTTTTTTTTCTGGCAACTAAATACCAGAACTGAATTTCCTTTATTTTCCAAAACCAAGCTGCCCTTTTTATTGCTCTGGGATAGAGTTGATTTTCACAAGGAGCTGGAGACGAAAAAAACTCTGATAGGTATTTGAAAATAGTCAAAGGGGTATTCCATACCACACATACCATATAATGTTACGTTCAGGACATAAAGGGGGCTGGCAGGGAGGAAGAGCCACTGCTCAGAGTCAGGCTGGACATTAGTCAAGTGAGCAAATTGAATTGTGTATCACTAGATTTGTGTATTCTAAATATTATTATTTTCATCTTCCTTTGCTTTCCTATTAAACTGTTGCTGTCCCAAGTCACAACTTTAACATTTTTCTTCTGATTCTCCTCCCCATTCCACTGGAGAGGGATGAACAAGCATCCAGGTGTTGCTTAGCTGGTTGCCAACTGGTGCTAAACCACAACACAAGCTTTGGATTTACTTGATTTTGTACTACTGTATATCTGCTTTAAACATTGTTATTAACTTCATATATCCAGATTAATGGAGAATAAGTAGTGGATTCTTTATATTTCCAAGGCCAAACAGTCTTCCTCAAAGTTTAAAACCAATATACCAACAACAAAAAATAGTATTACTCCAGGAACTGTATAAGACTATATGGTAGTTATTTTTTACTGTGAGCGTAATTCAACATTAACACAGGTGGCCTAGAGAGACTGTGGCACCTCCATTCCTGGAGATACTCAAACTAGACTGAACGTGATCTGGAGCAACCTTATCTGGCCAACTCTATTCTGACCAGGGACTGGACTAGGTGGTGTCCAGCTGTTCCTGTCAGAATTCAGCAACTCTGCCATTCTGCAGAATGAAAAATCACCAGGAGAAATTATTAACAAACAGTTGCCTCAAGTGCGCTGTGAGAACAGCATCTAGGAAAGTTATATTTATCTGACTTCTGCAAGCACTGCTGTAGTTCAGGCACCTCGTGTCCATGTGCTTAGGTCTGTTCATATGTTCTGTTTCTCAATATATACAACATTTTAAAATTAAATGTTCCAGGATACGAAAAGCACTTTGTATGCTAATACACAGATCCTTTTCATACCATAAGATGGGAATGAGTTTTAGTTCCACCTTTCCAACTTCATGGCATGGTTACTCACAAAACTTCCTCCTTGGCACCGAGGAGTCCACCCATTTCTCAGGCCAACAGGACTCTGCTTCTCACTGTGCCAGAAGTGACCTCCTCAAAATTGGGACTGGGGTTCCTGTCCTCTTGGTGTCCAGACACTCTGCTCTGCCACAGTCTCAAAAATACACTGCATGAAGGAGGAGCTCATTAGGCCAAATTCTCAGGATCGGGTGAGAATATTATGAAGAACTTGTGCTTTGAAAGTATTTTGTCATCTCTTATTTTGTCATCTCTTATCATGTCTGTAAGAAAGTATACTAAGAAAAATTTTTATATCACTCCGGCTGAAAAATTAGTAATAATATATGTTGGTTTTGTGATATTCCATATAATATATAAAATATGTAAATTCTATAATATATACAAGAAAGTCTGACGGTGACACAAAGACACTGTTGGGTTTCAGAATGGCAATTTAAGAATTTTCAGAATGAAAACAGAAAAAATTATAATGCTGATATGCTCCTCTAACACAGCATTATCCTTTTTCTCACAGTGTTTGCCAGATTTATTTTTTTTTCCCTAAAAGTAGAGTATTCTAAAGATTTCAGACGTATAAAACCCTCAGTTCTTAATACATATTAAAAAATATGAGCCATCTTCAAAACTATTATAAACCAAACAGCACCTCCTGATCCCAATCAGAAATATCTTCATAGCTATATTCACAGATTACTTTGAGTAATTAGTGAGCTTGAATATTGTAATGATTGTATCTTGCAAGAAAGACTCAGGTGAAATTCATTACTAAACTAAATGTAATTTGTCCAGTCATTTCTTATTTCCATGTATTTTTGGCATCCATATGGAAAGAAATTATTTCTTTTCCATTTCTTTGTATAGTGCTTTGTATCTTAACATTCTTAGATATGTTGACCACTTAAGTATTTAATTTTTCATCTCTTTGTATGGCTTCTACTTCAAACTTCCTTTTTTAATTTTTATTTTCTCATTACCATGTTCCATACTGTTTTAGGTAGGGTATAACTTAGATATAAGTCAGAACCAGCCAATATAAATTTTCCAACTTCACTTAGTAAGGGAACAGGGTGTGGTCACCCTGTTTATGCGTTTGCCTTCAGTAGTTGGGTTTTCTTTGTTTTTTTTTTTTTGAGCTTTTTTGACAGATTACAAATAGATTTCAAGAAATCAAGGCAACTAGCTGCATGTAACATTTGAGTATTTGCAGTCTTTGTTTTGGCATCTGTCTTCATTATAAAAAGACAAAAGGAAAACACTGTTTTTTCTTACTTTTCTATATTATCATTTATAAGCAATACAGAGCTGCTCATAGAAGGTAGTCCTAGAAGCATATACTTGTTCTCTAGTGTACTGTCAAACTGATTATGTAATACCAAATCACATAGTTTTATTTTAATTATTGTTAATTTAGGTTAATTTAAGTGTGCATATAATTTATTTTAACTTTACAGACTATACGCATATTAGTCTCAGAATAAAAAGAGAATTTAAGTAGTTATTATATATATGCTCTTCATCCCCATTTTGCCAATTAATTTTAATTGCAGCTTTCAGTATGATAGTAGTAATTGACCTGTGAAATCTGAGGTAGGATTGTTTCTCAAATATGTCAAACAAGGCAGATCTCACAAAAAATTACAACACTGTTAAAAAAAAAAAAAAAAACTCATTTTGTTCTTGTCACTGAATAACTGTCTTCTTTAAGTAATTATTTTTCATTTTTTAAAATGGATACTTGAACAGTACTATATGTCAAGTCTTGTCTCTATGATCTTTTCCTTATCCATGGGGACATCATAAAATTGGTAATGGAAGCTGTACACACAACTTGCTTTTTTAAACAGTTACATTTCTGTTTTTATTGAAGACAATATATTGTCAGATATAAGCATTAAAAAGTGAAAAGATTTATAATAAAAAAAATTCTTGGTGATTACCAGCCATATGGTGTAGGAAATGATGATTAGAAAAATTGTGTATGCTGATGAATATTCGAAGACATAGATGTCTGACAGAGTTCAGTGGGTGACAACTATGTTAAAGACCTGGACATTTTATATTTTTGGGTGGTTCTTTGGCATTGCTAACTTTGCTGTGGAAGGCAGAATTGGAATGTAGAGGGTGTGAAATAAAGAATGTATTAAGACAGGACTGAAAGATCCATAAATTTCTAGATGAGTCTGATGTTTGTGAGGTACCTTGGAGAATTAAAAAGAGGCCATGTGCCCTTGAAGGCTTCTTCTCACTCCCAGTCATCTAAACATTCCCTTAGAGAGACAGGGTGAAGAACAGAACTGTTTCCCCCTCCCCAGTTTTGCATCTTCTGTTTTGCACTGTTCTGATTTAGAAAGCATGAAATTCCTTACCTGGACTTATCTTCTGTCAGCAAAGAATACAAAGCTAGTAAGGTGCAAAATTCTTCTGAAGGTATGTTATAAGGTACAGTCTTAAAACAAGTATATGGCCTTGCTGTTGCTTTACCTTAAGCTTTGATATATTCACCTCAGTCCATCATCGGTTTACTCTTTCATCTCTCAGCCTAGGAGGATTAAGCTACCAGAGGTTATCTTTTTCAGGCTTTACAAGTTAATCAAAAGAAAAGAAGATTTGTTTTCTGTTCAGACCACAAGTCTGAACCTGAGGCTTTTACCCCAAATTTGTCAGCAAATCTTGCAATATTCCATTAAAATTTTTCTTTCCCTCCTAATGTTACTGCTTTATTACTGTAACATCACTCTCTTTTTTTCTTAGGACCAAGTCCTAAAAACTACTGTTTCTGGACAGTTTCTATACAAGTGAAGATCTCACCTTCAATGGACCTTTCTTCTTTTCCTATTCCACATTGAAACAAAAAATAATCCTGACAGTCTTTCGGGAATGACAATAGTATTTCAAAGCTTTCAGCTGAGAATAGATGCAATTATATTCATACACACACATGCAAAGAATTTTTGCTTTGTAATGTATGAAGCCAAGATGGTTTTTTTTGCATGTCATACTTATTAAATAATCCCTGGATATCAATGAACTAAGTTCCATAATAGACAACAAATACTACTTAAATGTCATTTGAAGGCCTTTTCTAAAACCAAGTTTTATATTTTAAAACAAATATAACATTGATTTTTACATTTGTGCTAGCAGAAGGCAGGGAATGGAGAAATTGCTTATCTTAAGGATCATAAGGGCCAGTAACACAAAATATTTTATTTTCTCTTTAACTCACAAATCTGAATTTTGGCACAGAATTCTTATGTTGATTATTAAAAGATTAAAAACTGCAACAGCATTATAAAACAGTGAGAGAGAAAAAAAAAGGCTCACATTCCTTGAGATCATAAACTCCACCAGGGCACGGTCACTGCAGCCTAGGCTGCCTCCGATTTCAACACCATTAATGATCTCCTCCACATTGGTGAGCACTAGGTCCAGCATCACTTTGTCTCTGGTCAGTCTGTCAAATACCTGAACCAGGAAGTTACCATCTATGGGCTACAGGAGTCTCCTAGATCTCTTGCAGCTCACCACATCATATCTGTGTGGTTGAAATCCACCATCAGGATGAGTGTCTGTGAGTGCAATGCCTCCTGTAGCTGAAGGAAGAAAGCCTCATCAGCAGGCTCCCCTTGATCAAGTGGCCTGTGGTAGAACCCTATCGCTAGATGTCCATTATTAGTCACATTTCTGGGTCACATTCTGACCCACAAGCTCTCAACCTGCTCCTTCCTACTTCTCAGAGGGAGTTCCTCACAGTCTATCCACTTTTTAACATAGAGGGCAACTCCCACACCCTTTCTATCTAGCCTATCTCTTAGAGAAAGGCAATACCTCTCTACACGGGTATTCAAGCTATAAGAATCATTCCCACCACATTTTTGTGGTAGCAACCAGATCCTAATTTTCCAAAGACATCACAGTTTCCAACTCCTGCTTATTATCCAGACTGCATGCATTGGTATAAAGGCATTTGAGCTGGGCTTTCTGACTCATCACCTCTGGGAGGAATCTGAACTTTCCCTCCAGCCTCCCCAAGCCCTTCTCTATCCTTTTCAACTCTTTTTGATCCCTCTTTCCCCATTGGATCTAGTGTAAAGCTACTTGCTTCACCCTAGAAAGCCACATTGTGTCTCCTTCCTACCTAGTTTAAAGCCCTCTCAATGAGGACTGACAGCTCTTGGGCTAGGGTCCTTTTCCCTCTTGGAGGCAGATGAC
>VXBZ01011344.1:10063-21770 GCA_013399135.1 Heliornis fulica | reverse complement strand
AAAAGTATAAAATCACATGAAGTTCCTGCAAGTAGTTGAGACAATGAAAGGTAGTCACTACCTTTGGTCTCCCAGCGTCTTCTTTCCGACACACGTATAAGTTGAACTCATTAGAAATAATCCAGGATCCTATAAATATTTTAAAAAACATATTTAGTGGTATCTGTATCAATTACAGCCACTGTTTTAAGATCATATGTGCTTTCATTAATGCACTTCAGAAGGAATAATTTTAACCCACTGACTGCATATTTCAATAAATCTTTATAACATAAGTCTTTGGTAGTGTAAGGATTAGGAACAAAGGATTGTACTTTAATGGTTGGACTTGATGATCTTAAAGGTCTTTTCCAACCGAGGTGATTCTATGATTCTACTTGATAGGTAGAAATTGTATTTAACTTTTCAGTATCACGTCTCTGCTGTAATGCAGATATTCTTAAAGTCATATGGAGTTAATACCACTTTTCAAAAGAGAAATCTGTAAAATATTTTGCCATAATCCTTCATGCTTTGGAATGTTTCATTCTTGCATACTTAAGTACATCAGTATATAGGAAAGAGCTAATTATGAGTAAAAAATATGTTTAATGATTTATTAGGCATATTTTGTACAGCTGGCACTCAAAAAATATCCAGACCTAATTCACTCTAGTTTTCAAATTAAAGCAGTGAGTGAAGGATCAGTTTTTATTTAAACATCTGAATGAAGTACATAATAGTTTTTCATGATTTTGTGCAGTTGGCACACATGGAGACATTTAAACCTCTCCAGCTGTATTTACATATGATATTTAAACCTGCTTGTATAAGATGCAGAGCATTCTGGACTTCTCTGTCTCAATATTTCTCTGAAGTGTCTCAAAACACTCAAGTCTTTAAAAATAATCCCCAGTCATAGGTGCCTGATTTCTCACCTGAAGTCCCAGGACATGAGTGGCACTTGTTTCTAAGTGTTTGCCCATCTGGCTCTCAAGCCTGAGTGTAGAAGGGTCACATTCCACATTTTTGTCTTGAAAAGACTGTTTTTCACACTTGTATACACTTAGAATCATAAAATCATTGAACCACAGACTTTTTTTGAGCTGGTAGGGACTTTAAAGAATATTAAGTTCCAACCACGCTGCGGGGGGAGGATGAACACCTCCAGGGAAGAGGCAGCCACTGCTTCCTTGGGCAAACTATGCCAGGGCATCACCACCCTAAGAAGGAAGAAATTCTTCCTAAGATCCAACCTAAATCTCCTCCCTTACAATAAAACTGTTCCCCTTCTTCCTGTCACTCCAGGCCCTTCTAAAATGTCTGTCCCCAGCTTTCCTCTAGGCCCCTTCAGAGGAGAAGGAAGCTATAAGATCTCTCTGTAGCCTTCTCTTCTCCAAGCTGAAGAACCCCAACCCAACTCAGTTATTTTGTAAAGATAGAGTAAATTCAAATTTCAATGGAAAGATCGGATTTTTATTGCATTGGCCCAGAGCTGAGAGGTGTGTCACAGGTGCAATGAGTCCAGCAGATGCCTTCAGCTACAAGTTGTGGTCTCACTGCAGCTTAAGTACCTGCACAGGAGGATTCATGTACCATAGCACAAATTCACAGGAAAAATGCTCACCAGATCCAGGCATGCCATGGACAGATGAGGACTATTCCATAAACAGCAACTAAGCTGCAGGTGTTCAGAGGTAGAGGACCATCTACTACCCCAGGAATCCAAGACAAGTTCAACTTGCCAGTAAAAATTAAAACTAAACCAACACATTTAGAAGAAACTGCTTGAAAAGGCATAGATCTGTTCTGCATTAATAGTAGGAAATCAAGCTTAAAAAAAGTAAAATAAATGATGCAAAGTAGTTTGGAAATTCAAGCTAATGATCAGCTTAAATGCTTAAGTATCAGATTAGTAAATCCCAACTGATTAATTATTAACATGTGTTTCTAAGGTAGTTTTTTACTCAATCACTAAAATAATTTTTGTGACTACTTCAGATAGTTTTTGATACTGTTTGTAAGGTGTGCTGTATCTGTGTGTATCTGTGCTGTCATATAAGTTACTCGATACTGTCTCTTTACACATATGAAATTACTTGGAAACCAACAAAAAGAATGAAAACATTGAATTTCAGGTATTGAACAGTAACAGGATCCAAAGTAGAAATATCTAAATGGTCAGGCTTTGTTTTCCATCACCAGTGGAGTAGGAATTCTTGTTTACTTGCAAACACCAGTTATAGATGGGACAGAAATTGCAATAAGCATCTTACAGTCTTTCATTGATGCATCTTTTCTTACCTGACTGTATCGACTACATTTTCAGAAGCAAGAAATGATTCAGAAACTGTCACTAACCAGATGATGTAAAATAAAAAAAAAAAAAAAAAAAAAAAAAAAAAAAAAAAGAGTTAGAAGCCTCTATTCAGTTACAAATTTTCTACAGAGTCCCAATTTATTTTCTTTCTGGAACCATCAAAATCCAACACCTGAGCATTCGTATAGAAAGCTTTCCATATTGTATTTATTTGGTAAAGACGGCTTTTGGGACTTTCCTTTATTCTTTTATGTGGGTTTTGTTCTAATCTCTTTTTAAAAAATATGAATTAAGTTGTCCAAAGAACAAAAGCCTTAGGGGAGAATAAAGACAACAGTAAGGGGTTCACTGTCCATACACCTTCCTCTGGCAGCAGTAAGAAACTGTATGTTGAAAGTGACATTTATCAATATATTGCAAATTAGAATGTGACTCATTCATTGTGCAGCAGTGCCATTTTGGTTTGTTTTCATATTAGTCCTGATTTTGTCATGAATAGTACAATTGTGCTACTAGATGACTGATGAAGAATTTTTTTTCCTCAGTTTAACCAAGGAAAATAGCTTTGAAAGTAAATTCTGGTTTAGGTGATAGAAATTTATGTACAAAACTGCATAAAATAACCTTGAACTCAGACTGCCAAGTTTCTCACTGACTGTGAAATGCAACCCCTACCTGTTAACCCTAAGCCCTGTGAGTGCATAATCAGCCATTTTTAATTGGGTGAATTATCATAGCAATGTCAATTTAGTCTATTTTTTGAAACAAAGTATCTTTTTCACATTGCCAATTAGCATTTCCAAGGAGAGACTTACTTTTCCAGAAATAGATTTTTTTTCATTAGCATACATTTTCTTGTCTTTTTAGCTTGTGTCTTGTTAGTCTATTTTTTCCTAGCCAGTTTAAGATAATGGGAAGAAACTATAAATAGAAAGAAAAAGGCTTAAAATAAGCATTGATGATATTCATCAATAGTACATGAGGTATACTACTGGGGCCTTTTGATGGATCAGGAGCACTGTCCTAAAAAGTTTCAGGATGAAGGTAATTAGCTGTTAATATACTACTCTGAGCTATGTTGAAGCCATTAAAATTGTGCTGTACAGAGAAAGTGTTTTTTATTTAATTCAGCATATTTTCAAATAAAATAATTATTCTATCAAAAGTGCATGTTGGCCTAGCATTTGTCACTTGCTACTTATATAAATTGAACATATTGCATCTCGGAAAATTGTAATAAGTATGCATTAGTATGATGAAGTCTACACAAGGAATGTTAATCATAAAATGACAGAAAGTTTTGGGTTGGAAGGGACCTTTAAAGACCATCTTGTCCAACCCCCCCTGCAGAGAGGAAGGACATCTTCACTAGATCAGGTAGCTCAGACCACCATCAAACCTGACCTTGAATATCTCCAGTCATGAGGCCTCCACCACCCCTCTGGGCAACATGTACCAGTGTCTCACCACCCTGACAGTGAAAAACTTCTTCCTTATATCCAGTCTAAACCTTCCCTACTCTAGTATAAAACCATTGTTCCTTGTCCTATTGATCCAGGCCCTTGCATAAAGTCCTTCTCAACTTTCCTGTAGGTCCCTTCAGGTACTGGAAAGCTGCTATAAGATCCCCCCTGGATACCTCTCTTCTCCAAGCTGAACAAGACAGCTTGTCTCCATAGGAGAGAACTTCCAGCCTTCGGATCATTGCTGTGGCCTCCGCTGGACCTGTCTCAAGACATCCCTGTCCTTCATGTGTTGAGGACTTCAGATCTGGACACAATATTCCAAGTGGCCTTTCACCAGAGCAGAGAGGCAGAATGCCCTCTCTTGATCTGCTGGCCACAATTCTTGTGATGCACACCAGGATGTTCATCCCTCAGTACCCACAAATCCTTTCCTACAGGGCTGATCTCTATCATATCACTCCCCAGCCTGTATTGATAATGAGATTTGCCCCATCCCAAGTGCAGGACCTCGCACTTGCTCTTGTTGAACTTCATGAGGCTTGCTGGGGCCAACCCATCTAGCTGGTCAAAGTCTCTCTGGATGACATCCCATCCTTCTGGCACATCGACCACAGCACTTGGTGTCATTTGCAAGCTTGCTGTTCTCTGTGAGACAAATCTGAGTCAAAAAACATTACCTTTGTGCAAAACTGGCCTGCTAAACCATGCTCCTGGCCATCCTGTGTACCTGATGATCTCGGCTCTGACAATTGGTAGTGGTGTCTAACATCACATAGCCCAGTGCTTTCTGAGCCTCCACTGAGCCTGAAAGTCACAGCTATACCATCCTTTATATGCCTTTTTAATGCTCTGTGGGAATAATGGCTTTCTCTCCTTGTTATTAATGCCTGCAGCAAAGACATACTGCTTCTCTCACGTTCATGGAAAGCTGAGACAAGTGCTTTTGTTACAGCTATTTGATGCTGTTTAAAGTTTCTTTCTGACACTACTTCACTTCTGAGGCAGGACTACACTGTTTGCAGTGTTTCAGATGACACTTTGATGCCTCCAGGTCTCATCCCTAGAAGAGATCACATTAGAAATGTCAGAGAGTTAATGATTGGAACTGATCGTAAACGGTTTCTTTTTTCAAGGCTGAGCTGCTTGTCAAACATACCTGGATGCTCAACTTTTTCTTAGTGTCCTGTTCTAGAAACAATGGCAAGCACTTTTAACACGTCTAAACAAGTCACGAACACAGGTAGAATTGCATAAAGTAGAAAAATAGAGACATGGATGCAGACCCATATTGATTTCTTTTTTCTAACTTGTGTGTCAAACTGACAAAGAAATACTATTAAAGTATTGTCTGTATTTAATTCCATTGTCTTGCAGGAAATTACGTCAATTAATTCATAATCATGCAAAACTTCACAGAACATTTCATATGGAGTGTTTTTCTCCTTCCCCACCACCTGCTGTATAATTTAAAAATTAGGAGAATAAAATTCTGCACTGATTTTTAATCATCCAGCTTAAGTCATCCAGAAGAAATGTTTTATAATAAAATGTCCTAAAATTATTAAAACTACCTAGTCTCTTTAGATACATAATTTCATCTGTGCAATTTTTTCTCCTCGGTTAATTTTTGGGGCAGTACAATTGTAGCAGTAAAAGCTCTGGTATATAAAATGATTCTTTGTTTTCCCCCAACTGACATTGTTTTTTTATTATGATTATGTAAAATTACTTACAGACCAAAGGAATTAAAATTAAATCACACTCAGTGAAGTCTGAAGCAAAGGAAAGAGGGACCATGCAACTGGGAAATCAATAGGACAACTTTTATGTATTTCTTCATAGTGCAGTAGCTCAACTAGCACCTGTAAACACAGAAGATGCACAGAACTTCCTTAATGAATTTTCAGACAGCTATAAGATTTGACAAAGGAAGAAACTCAGTTAAAATACTACTCCACATCATCAACACCTGAATATCAGTAATTTTAATGATATCTTATTTGACTCCACATTATGCTTATTAGCTAGCAGTCTCCAAAGGACATTCTGATGTACCTCCACAGCCTTGTGTAGGCAATAAGCCCAGTCTGGGACAATGATGCATATGCATACATGCATACTTATCTTGATTAACAGATTCATGGATTTCATTCTTGCTGAAAAACTTTTCAAATATTCTGATATGGATATCCAGTCATGTTAATGATTCCAGTATGTTCTGGAGAATATGATGACACCTATTTTAAGTCCCTGCAAAGGAACAGAAAGACAACAATCTTAAATCTATTTTTCTCATTTTTACTGTCTGTCAATCGTGTCCCTCACCTCCCCCCAACCCCATTTCCATGTAGGTTCCATTTTAAACTTAAGTTACAAGAAGGGCATGCTTCTTATATCACACAGCCCTTACAAGGTCTCATGCTTGTTATTTTATGGATAACTTATCAAAGCATCATGATAGAAAAGTATGTTTTTTCTCCTTCATTTTATCACTGCCTCACACTTAACCTGGGATCTACAGACTGTGTGAAATTAATTATTCTACATTCCATCTCAGAAGATAAGGAATTCACTCAGGAGAAACCAGTGGCATTATTTGAAAACAAGTGGAGTGTATAGGTCAAGCACAGTTTGTGTTGCAGATTCATCCTTTTGTAATAGGCATAACTGCAAAACAAAACTATCAATAAGGGTAAGATGAGAATTTAAATCACAGTGTGTATAGTGGCTTCAAATAAACCTTTCTAATCCATGCTATTAACAGGCACAATATCCTTTAAAGTGCAGTGAGGTACTTGCAGTTCTAAGGAGCTGAACCAAGGATGAAAGCTATATTAACAGAAATGAGAAAAAAAACATGCAAAAACTGGCATTATTTTTAGGCCATTTTAGGTCCTTTGGGACAGCAGTTTTAAACCTATGTCAGTTTCTGGACATCTAATTTCTATTTATTTTTAATGTTAGGCTGCAGGCTGCTGTTTGGATGCCATGTGTATAGATGCATAGAAGTTATGTTCTCCTTCTCCATTTTAACAGATAATTCTGAAGTAATCATGAGGACTCATAATGGTCTAAAGAAAACAAGCTGGTAATTACATGTGAGATTGTAGCAGAAGACCATTAAGATATTAATGGGCATCTCCATGTGTCTTTCCTAGAAGACCAAGGTTAGGAGAGAAAGGAAAGGGTGGAAGGAAAGGGTGGACTGATTTCTCAGCTCTGTGAGGAAGCAAAAGACATATCCAAAAGGGACTGCACACCTAAGAGGAGTCCAGGAACCATGACAATGATTCAGTAGATGGACACACATGTGTCATGGTACCTACGAGTGTGTTGATGTGAGACTCAGAGTACAAATGAGAAAAAATAATCTCCTTCCAAAGTAAAAATCACCATTTCCCTCCTACCAGGAATCACATTTCTCTGCTGTTGCTGTGTTATTTCCAACCAGCACAGAATGATACAGAATGCTTCTAGCCAGTTTCACTTACTTAATTTCCTAACAGTCAGGAAGGTCACAGAAAAATCAGAGAATACATGTCCAAATGTAATATAGGAAAAGTAGCTACTCGTAATAGCTACCCCAGGCTGTTCCTCCATCCAGACACTTTGGGCAAACTATGAATGACCTCTCAATAGGATTAAAATTATACAGAGAAATAGGAAAATGTGGCAAACTAAATATTTCTTTTCACAGACCTACATCTGCTGTTTTATCAGTTGTGTCTGCTACAAGCAATATCTCAAAAATAGGTTTTAATTACAAGAATATTAGAATGGACATTGGAAAATTACAGCATTTGTGTAATTAAAAAAGAGTTAACTACTAAGGTGAAAACATTTTCTGATTAATATTTTTATGTAAAATTGTGATAATGGATATAAAAATAAACAAAACACATTAAAAAAGTTCCATACCAGTTATTTTCTGTTTCACTCTTCATATTAGTCTATATTCTTTTGATAAGCCATAATTTTAGACTGAACTTCAAGCAGTGAGGCAGTATTGAAGCTAAAGAATAACAGATTCTGTATAAAATGTGCATATTTACATTGCCATTGGAACTTGAATTCACTTAGAACTTATTTTGCTCTTTCACAGAAAAAAAACTGTACACTTTAGAATCTTTAAATTGTTTCCAGAGGAAAAACAAAACAAAACAAAACAAAACAAAACAAAACAAAAAAAATGCAGGAGGAAAAAAAACACATCCTAAACTAACTTCTTTTCCCTTGATGGACCCTACTTTTTATTAACATTGCTAAAATATTGCTGCCTTGTATTGTCCAAAAAAACAGTTATTGTGTTTACTTTTCCCCGTGATTTTGTCAAAACTTATTGAAGCATGCTGTCAGTTCTCTAACACAATTTTCAGGAATGGCTCACATGAATTTCAGATTTTATTCCTGTAGGATAGGATTTCAGAAGTCAAACTTTTATTCTGGGTATACTGTGTTAAAGAAAAATAAACTCCTTAGTCTGAGAACCAAAGCCAAAGCTGCATTTGAGTAGCGTTACCTTGGAGGAGCAATTCTGCCTACTAAGGAGGAACCAAGTTAGAGATGGAACAAAAGCTGTTCCACGAAATAGATAGTGCTTTAAAGCCAGTTATGAGCTCTTTATTATCTTACCTCAGCTAATTCACTGTACTGGCATGGCACTTTTAATTGAAAGCTCTTTGTTTTCTCTTACTGTTGTATGACAGCTAAAGGCTACTGTCTGAAACCTGGCCATCTCACTTTTTCTCCCTGTTTTGCTATCCCCAAGCCCACTGCATACACTGAAAATCTTGGTTTTGATACTGGCCTGACTAGTCCTGCATGTTGCTGTATGGGGTAAAATCTCCTTGCTGTGGTCATATAACTAAGTGGACTTTAAAATAAAAGCTATGCTGACTGTCGGGCAAAATTATATTGTTTACCGCATACAGAAATTTCTAATACAGAGGCTGGTTGCAAAAAAGACGGGTTCAGTTTTTCTACCTGTCATACATATTGTTTTACACATAAATACTGTCCTCTGGACCCTGGCAAAGGATGCCTTCAAAATCTGGGCTGACACTGTGACAGTGCTAGCTGGCAGGAGCCAACATCATGTCAGGTCAGGTGGTCAGATATGTGATGTCACATACCAGTGTCTGATACAGTTTGTGCCTTGTATGGTGTAATTGTACATATTTAAATGTATTTATATTGCAGCAGCTTACAAATCATTGCAGTTTTAATGTGGAGCACTACTATTTATATTTTCTCTGAAGTGGTCCTGGTGGATGACAGGATGGCCATGAGCCAGCAGTGTGCCCTTAAGGCCAAGGATAATGGGATCCTAGGACACATTAAGAGAAGCATGGCCGGGAGGCCGAAGGAGGTGACCTTTCCCCTCTACTCTGCCCTGGTCAGGCGTCACCTGGAGTCCTGTGTCCAGTTCTGGGCTACAGTACAAACCAGACAGGGATCTCCTTGACAGAGTCCAGTGGAGGCCACAAGGATGGCGAAGGGCCTGGAGCATCTCCTCTGTGAGGAAAGGCTGAGTGAGCTGGGGCTGTTCAGCCTTGAGAATAGAAGACTGAGAGGGGATCTCATCAACGTTTATAAATATCTGAAGCGTATGAAACAATGGGAGATGGGCAACCTCTTCTCAGTGACCTATGGGGACAGGACAAGGGGCAATGGTCACAAGTTGGACCACAGGAATTTCTGCATTGATATGCAAAAGAACTTCTTCACAGTGAGGGTGATGGAGCATTGGAACAGGCTGCCCTGGGGGGTTGTAGAGTCTCCTCTCTGGAGACATTCAAGACCAATCTGGATGCAGACCTGTGCAAACCACCTCTTGGGAACCTGCTTTGGCACGGGGTTTGGAGCTGATGGTCTTGAGTTTATAAATATATTAAGGGGAGGATGGATCCAGGCTCTTCTCAGTGATGGTCAGTGATACAAGGGGAAATGGTTCCAAGCTGGAACATAGAAAGTTCCATCTTAATATAAGGAAGAACTTTTTCATTGTGAGGGTGACAGATCACTGGGACGGGCTGCCCAGAGAGGTTGTGAAAGTCTCCTTCTTTGGAGACATTCAAGACCAGTCTGGACATGTTCCTGTGTGATCTACTCTAGATGATCCTGCTTTGTCAGGGGGTTGGACTGGATGGTCTTTCAAGGTCCCTTCCAACTCCTGACATTCTGTGATTCTGTGACCTCTGGAGATCCCTTCGATCCCTACAACTCTTGTGAATCTGTGAATCTGTGAAGTCCTGTATATATATGTATGCCTTTATGCAGAATGCACTGCTTCATTTTACCATTGCAAAAATCTGCACTTGATATGTAACTAAGTAGCGTTTGGCTCTTACCATTTTGCAGGTTTTTCCACTCTCAATTTGTCACTGTGACAGGAACACAGTTCTTGAGAGAGAGAAAAGGTTTAACTGGTACAGAAACAGAGAAATATTGATTTCTACTTGTTCTAAAGTATAATCTTATTTGCAAAAAATAGTGACAAAGTTTTTCATTATTGTCATGCCTGTCCCAGTTTCTGCATTAAGTTCATCAGCTTTTCCGTGAAGTTGACATCTGAGATTTTGAGGAGGATGTGAGTTGGGGGGTGGGTTGAGGTGGATGCCAGATCACATTTGTCAAAGAACCAATGCTTGAAAAATTCTCTATTTGCTACATTACTGTCTTATTTTCTCTATATAAGTCAATACAAAGGAGTTGTTGTCTGCAGACTCAGATAAATTCAATGTATTAGACTGTAATTTTATGATACCTCAGTGTTTCGTATTTCATTCTGTCCTGGTGTGGTGGATTGACCCTGGCTAGAGAACAGGTGCCCCTCAAAACCACTCTATTACTGCTCTGCTCAGCTGCTCACGGGAGAGAAAGTATATATGAAAGGTTTGTGGGTCAAGATAAGGACTGGGAGAGACTCATCAATTATTCTCATGGGCAAAAGAGAATCAACTTGTGGAAATTTATATAATGTATTCATAGAATCATAGTATCCCAGACTGGTTTGGGCTGGAAGAGACCTCTGAGATCATCAATCTCCAACCCCCAGCCATGGGCAGGGATACCTCTCACCAGACCAGGCTGCTCAAGGCCTCATCAAACTTGGTCTTGAACACCTCCAGGGAGGGGGGCAGCCACCACGTCCCTGGGCACCCTGTGCCAGGGCTTCACCACCCTCTGAGGGAAGAATTTCTTCCTAAATTTGTCAGTATTGTCAGTCAAAATCATATAGCATAATGAGACATAAAACTAAATCACAAACCACCCACACACACACCTGTCTCTTCTTCCCAGGCTCAACTCTAATCCCCATTGCTCTTTCTCCTTCCCCAGTGGCACAGGGGGATCGGGAATGGAAGTTGGGGTCAGTCCATCACATGTTGTCTCTGCCATTCCTTCCTCCTCCGGGGTGGACTCCTCATGCTCTGCCCCTGCTCCAGTATGGGATCCCTTCGATGGTAGACAGTCCTCCATGATCTTCTCAAATGTGAAGCCTTCCCATGGGCTGCAGCACTTCACCAACTGCCCCAGCATGGATCTCTTTCATGGGGTGCAGACCTTCAGGACCACTCCTTGAGGCATTCACCTGTTGCGACATAGGTTCCTCCAAAGGCTGCATTAAGCTTCTCACACTGCCCTGCCAATGAGAAGGCTTTGGGTGTAAAAGAACCTGTGAGTGGATACAACAAGAAGAGCTGACCCAATCTGGCCAAAGGGATCTTACACACCATATATCACACTCCAAATGTAATTGCAGGTGGGATGGGAGGTAGTGCAGCTCAGGAACTTAATGAGTGTTGACTTTGGGTGGTGAGCAGTGTTGTGCATAACTTGTTTTGTTTATTCTGTTATTGTTGTTGGTTTTATTATTATAATTGTTATCATCCTCCATTTCTTTCCTATGAAACTATGTTTATCTCAACCCACAAGTTTA
>VXBZ01011342.1:259770-297178 GCA_013399135.1 Heliornis fulica | reverse complement strand
TTTCTCCCAAGGTCACCCAGTCACTCGTGCCTACTTGTTGCCTCTCAATAATGTAGCTCTGCACTGGTTTGCCCCCATCATCCTTTGGGGGCTTCCACTGAATGGTAACTTCGTTTGCAGAGCTTTCTACAATTTTGACGGGTCCTGCAGGTGGCTGTGGCTTGTCTGAAACGTTGAACACAGAGAGACAAATTGGTTCCAGAAGCAGATGTGCTCCTGGGTTTGGAGCACACACAGCCTCTTGCTCCCCAGCCAGTGTCTGGTGGAATATATCCATAGTTGTGGAATGAGGACTGGGCAACTGAATTGCCAAAACTTCCACTCTTCTAACTTTTGTTAAGTGTGGAGGAAGCCAGGTCCTTGCTCCATGCCCTGATTGTTCTCAGAAGCACTACTCCCACCCAGCTTGTTTAGAAGTTCTTTTGGAAGACTGGAAATGGTGATCTCAGACACTTGTGGCAGGTCTGAATTTGGTCTTGGTACACCTGTTGCCCATAGTCCCATAACAACATTCCAAACTCAGCTGTGAGCTGTGCAAACTAAACTAGATTCATGTCACAGTGTATGAAAGGGCAAAAAATGAGTCAGCCATTCTTTGCATGCACCCTGTTTTGGTGGAAAATTACACAGTCTTGTTCTCCTTGGAATGCCCAGTAGCTCTAAATAAATTTGTCCCCAGTGTTAAATGGGTTCCCTACCTCAGCTTTACAACAAAACCCACAGTGGATGTTACGGAACTCTTACCTAACACCAGGAGCTTTAAGTTCATCTCCAGAACCCCACTGTCATTCTTCAGTCTGACTTTGTAATCCCCACAGTCCTTTCTCTCACAGCTGGAGATGGACAGCATGGTAAAGGTCTCTGTTTTATCAACACGAACCCTCGTGTCGTCTACCAGCTCCATCTTGTCCTTCAGCCACGTTGCTCTGATTGGCAGCCGGCCCTCAAAAGGGATTCTGACCTTCAGTTTTTGCCCTGCCTTGGCCACAGTAGGAGCACTTGTTAAGTTTTTGAGGAGAACTTTGTCAACCTGTGGAGGATCTAAGCAGAGAACACAAGGTCATTAAAATCTGCATTTTGCGTAGGATAAGGCACACCTTGGAGGGAGGTGCTTCTCTCATGATGCTGCCAATAATGCTTAGAAGATTCCAACATCTGGACCTTTGCCTTTAGCTGGATGATCAGTGCTTCAGGTACATACACACACTGTGCTAAATTGTCAGAAAGTATTTGTGGTATCATACTGTCCTTTCACTGGAGCAAATTTCTTACAGGCAATACAATAAAAACACAACAATGAAGAACTTGGTTTGATAGTGTTATGTGCACCCAAAAATCTGAGTCAATAATCAATAATTCAGAAGGACTCCCTAGTTAAATTTATAGATGAAAACACACCAAGCTGTACAAAAAGCATCTCACATTTACAATAACAATGATGGTGTTAAACAACTGTAGGTCTCTCAAAGCATATCAGATTTCAGACACATCAAGACTAGCAGGCTGCATTAAGAGTTCAAATAGACTCACCCTCAACAAAAAGTGAAGCTTCAGTTTTTACATCTCCACCTTCAAACCTGTATTTCCCAGCATGAATATCTTCCACTTTGTTAATAATTAGTTTGTGGACTAGACCTTCCTTTTCAAAAAAAACTCCATCTGTGCTTTTTAACTACAAAGTAAAAGAGAGACCCATTCTTAAAAAAAACATAAGGGCAATCCAAACTTAGACTAGACATTTGAAATGTAATCAAAGACTTATGAATGGCAGGCAGTTTAATTACAATAATCTTCTGGGATTACTGATCTGGTAAAGTTGAATGTAAGCACTGTCAACATACTTCCCACCAAGACCTGATTAAAATCTTTAAGCTCTCTATTTTTAATGACAAAAACTTTGACCCTTGCTCAAACATGACATCTCAGAACTCATACAGCATCATGTGA
This sequence comes from Heliornis fulica, assembly GCA_013399135.1. Taxonomy (NCBI): domain Eukaryota; kingdom Metazoa; phylum Chordata; class Aves; order Gruiformes; family Heliornithidae; genus Heliornis; species Heliornis fulica. The sequence goes on along the minus strand of VXBZ01011342.1, from coordinate 295,231 downwards.
AATTCTCAACTGAAGTTACTCTTCGGTGGTGTTGTGGAACATAGACTCTGATGGCAATGCTTGGCCTTAAGTGCTCATTTGAAAGAGTACTCTTCACATTGTGCTGGCCTGAAGGATCCTTTGAAGATTTTCCCTCACCTTTTGCAACTTCTCTCATTCACCAAGGAAAAGAAAAGGGATAGCATGCAAGGAAGAGTCACACACCATCTCCACATGTGAAAAAAATGGAAAACACAAAGTCTCCTGTTGACAGCAAGAATGGAAATGTCTTGCAGCAGGAAGGGGGGAAATCTTGATGGGTTTCTATCAGGAATTATATTATCAATAGGCTCCTGCAGAACCCTTCCAGGATTCTTAGCTATAGTAAGACCAACAGAGGGAACGACACCTCAACACAACACTTAGCAATAGGTAGAGCCAGACTGCAGAGCACTGCTAACCAAAGAAAACAGTAGCTAGAGGACACCTACCTTTAATCCATCTTTATACCAAGTTCCTGTCACTTCATCTTTACTGACAGTGCAAGACAATTCAGCTGGTTCCCCTTTCAGGACTCTGACATCAAGTAACTGTTTGTTGATGTGACAGCGTGGTGCTGAACATTCAGAAAATACAAGGTTGAGAAGATTTTAACTCTGTGTTACACTGGCAGAGATAAATGTAAACATGAAAATACACATGCACATGAGGAGAAAAGAGCTTTTTAAAAAATATATTCTGTACTCATGGCAGACTTTTGTGTCACAACACTGTGTGCCAGCTGGCATAAACTCACAGCACCGAAGACGCGCCCGTTGGCCTGCACACAGAACAGTCCCAACATCAAACAGTGGTGGCAACAGATTCGTCACAAATCCCTCAGACTGAAGTTCCTCATTTCTACAATTTTCACATTATCATCTTGCTAGTGTGGCCATCGGCCTTAGTCAAATGCTTACACATGCATTACTCTCCCTTTACTATACCTAACACCTCACTGTTTCTGGTGCTATGAGAGAAAAGAGCTCTTCACCTCAGGCCCAGTGTGTTACTAATCTGATACAAACCAGCAGAGGTTTGCTCCCAGAACTTGGAAGAGCACAGATCTTTGCACTAGGTGTTAGAACAACTACCTCAAAATGGTGAGGTTTGAACTGGAGCCCTATAAAGAACCATGGTTGTGTCCCTTGAAGCTATATGGGAAGTGGTGTCTGTGAACTGGAGTCTGCTCCACGTGGGCCTGGATCCTTTATCTGCAGGGGTAGGTGAAACCTGGTTTAGGCAATTTGAACAAAGAGCATTTAGACTTGTAATGCAGTTTGAGTCAATTGTGGAAGGCCAAACAGTGCTGCAATCAGGAACAGTTTGCAGTATAACTAAATTCCCACCCACAGCTACATCTGCCTAAACCATAAGGTTCAATTCTGCCCAGGATCACTAACGAGCACAAACGTGAAGAGCAGCACCAGAGTCACCGAGTGGACACGTACCCTTCACAGCGTCCAGGCAGTAACGTCTCCTTTTCCCTGGGCTTTCTGTGTTCTTCAAGAAATCATTTGCTTTAATATCAAGGTCAGGTTCCTGTTTTCTCTGGTTTATGGAAGGAGGTCTGCCATACAGATCGGGCACCTGGCTATAACCCATTGGATCTTGCCCAAAGCCACCTGAACTACTCCCATCAACAGATCTGTTATGGGATTTGCCCCCTGCCCCTCCAAAGGCATAATTTTTGCCATAAAGGGAGCTTAACTGTCCTAAATCTTTGCCCTCACCCCTGGCATCAAATTGACCTGAAACTGAATCTCTGTCATGAGATGAACCTTTGCTCCCTGACCCTCTGAAGCCACTGGCAGTGGCAGTTTCACCTCCTGAAGATTTGCCAGGATGTGAGTCCAGACCATATTTATCACCTTGCCCAAGAGCACCTGACACACCTTTACCCCGGACCCAATGTAACTCCATTTCATCACCTCCCAACCTGCCAACACCACCCACCCCTGCCCTGCCTCCAGATGACCCACTGTCCTTGTCACAGGGAGACCCAGTTCTCTGTACTGCAAAGTCACCAACATTCCCTCCTTCCAAGGAAAAGCTATCTCGTCCTGCTCCACCTACACAGCCCTGAGTTCTGCTCAGCATGTCATCCATGCTATGGTGAGATCCCAGTGCTTCTTCATCCCCAAAAGGAAGATGAGCAGCTCCTGCCTCAGTCCCAGTTGGGAGATGACCCTTTGCATAGAAAGAACCAACACCCCCTGCACCACCTACAGGAGCCCCAGCTAGTAGACAATCTTTTCCATAAGAAGACTCAGAAGCATCAAAACCATCTACATCAGTACCAGCTCCAGTTCCCTCTCCCAGTATAAGACCATCTTTAACATAGTGAGAACCAATTCCTCCTGCACCAGCTACACCAGCACCACCAAGACCAATCCCAGTTGGGACACCATCCTCTCCACAGGGAGACCCAACTCCCCATGAACCAGTACCACCAAGATCATGCCCATCTGGATGACTATCCTTCCCATAAGGAGAGCCAAAACACCCTCCACCAGCAGCAGCAATACCTTCTCCAGCTGGAAGACCATTCTCTCCATAAGGAAATCCAACACCTCCAAATCCAGTTACACCAACAGCACCAATGCCTGCTCCAGCTGGAATACCATCCTTTCCATACAGAGACCCCACTTCCCCTGCACCAGCTACACAGGCACCAGCAGTGCCTGCTCCAGCTGGAAGACAACTGTCCTGTCCATACAATGGTCCAAATCCCTCTGCACCAGTTACACCAAAACTACCAAGACCAACTCCAGCAGGGACACCATCCTTTCCACAGGGAGACCCAACCCCATCTACACTAGCTACACCACCACCTACTCCAGCTGGATGACCATCCTTTCCATTAGGAGCTCCAAATCCCCCTGCACCAGCACCACCAAGACCAGCCCCAGCTGGGACACCATCCTTTCCATAGGGTGATCCAACACCTCCAAACCCATGAACTGCAGTCCCACCAAAGCCTGCTCCAGCAGGGACACCATCTCCCCCTGCACCAGCTACACCAGCACCAGCTGTGAGACCACCCTTTCCATATTGATACCCAACTCCCCCTACATCAGCTACAGCAGCACCACTTACTCCAGATAGAAGACCATCCTTTCCATAAGGAGTCCCAAATACTCCTGTACCTTCTACACCAGTACCAACACCACCAAGACCAACCCCAAATGGGACACCATCCCTTCCATATGGAGATCCAACTGCCCCTACACCAGTTACACCACCACGACCAGTTCCATCTGGGAGACCATCCTTTCCATGAGGAGACCCAACTCCATCTGCACCAGCTACACCAGCACTACCAACACCTACTCCAGCTGGAAAACCATCCTTTCCACAATAAGCCCCAAATCCCCCTGCGCCAGCTATACCAGAACCACCAAGACCAGCCCCAACTGGGAGACCATCTTTTCCACAGGGAGACCCAAATGCCCTTCCACCTGCTCCATCTGGAGGACCATCTTTTCCATAGGCAGACCCAGTTCCCCCTGCACCATCTACACCAGAACCTCCAACATCTCCAACTGGCCAACCATCTAGCCCATAGAAAGCCTCCATTTCCCCTATAGAACTGACAACTGCACCACATCTGTCTCCATCTCCATTGTCATAGGGAGACCTCATTTCTCCTGCAATCTCCATATCTGCAGCACTCTTTCTAGTTCCAGTGCCTGGACCAGCCTTAGTGAACTGATCACCTTTGCCATCTCCCACTCTGGTTAAACCAGGATGGAGTCCATCTAACACACAACTTCCATCAGTAGCACCTAATCTCCCAACACCTCCAAAGCCTAATTTACTATCCCTGTCATGCTGAGAGCTCAGACCTTCATCACCTGTGTCAATGTAAACAGCATCTAGGATACCAGCATCATCCACGGGATACCACTCATCTGCTCCTCCTGATTCATCCCCAGTGTCTGCTCTGTCTGTTGGGGAACCCTTGCCACGCAAAGGCCTCAATCTACTTCTGCCTAAGCCAATAACATCATCTGTCATTGCATCTAGGTCTGCTCCAGAAAGCTGCCCACATCCCATCCTTCCATTTTTGAGGGCTCCTCGTAGACCATCTTTCCCCAAAAAACTATGGCTTTCATCAACACCGTTGGAGTGGCCTTGGTTGCCTCCTTGACCATTTCTGTACCAGCCATCTTTCTCCATGCCAGTGTCCATGAGATCTTCACCACTCACAGACTCTCTGTACCGAAGTTTCTTCGCTCTCTCTTGATCTGACAAAGCCTCTTTCAGCCAATCAGATTTCTCTCTTCCACCTCCTTCACTCTGTCTCCTCTCTTTGTCATCTGTAGTGAAGATACATTGTTTGATTGGAGGAGATATAATTTACAAGAAAAGAGAGGAAAATAGAAAGAACAGATAAGCAACAGGTCATGTACTGCATCAACAACTAAAGATGATGTATAAACATTTGTTATTTCATTCTAGTACATAAAAACACATTGCATTAATCCAAAATTCATGATTTTCCAAGATAAACACTGGAGCTAGAGGTCACACAATGTTCTGATTTCCAGGCTAGATACCTGTAGAGCATGAACATCTCATGGGGCCGTTTCTTTGCATGTCATACTCCACCTGCACTGCTTCTGACAGGTCATTAAAAAGCCTTTGTGAAAGACCACCTTTGGCTGCAGCAGGATCTCCAAAGAAACCAAAGTAACTACTTTAAGAAGCAAAATAAATGTAAGGCAGCCATTAATCTGCTTGAACCAGAGTGTTCCCAGTCTTCCCAGCTTCATATGAGCTTCTAACACGTTTAACCTCTGATTTGGAAAGAAAAATACTATCCAGCAAGACAACACTGGATAGTTTAGGACTGACAGTACTGAAGCCCCTTGCTCCCCTGTATTCTGTGCTGTGTTCAGATAATGACAGCTTCATCTGAAATGTGTTGAGACATGAAGTATTGTTTGAAAACTGATGGAGAATATACTACTTCACAGTAGCTGTAGAGTAAACCAATAGGATTTGTCAGGGCTAACAAAAAAGGGGGAAAAAAAAAGGTCTCTTCTGAAGAGGGAAAGGGGATCTAACCAGACCTGCATTTTTTCCAAATATAATTCAGAACCTAGAGGCTCTGCAATTAATTTCTCAGCACAGAAACATCTAAACAAGCCATCAGGCCATAAGAGGAATATTATGCTATTAACATACCTCAAGACAACACCACAGAGTAACACAGTGTCACTTACAGTCTACAATAAGCCAGGCATTTGAGGAGCAGAGTCCAGTGTCAAACGTGTACATGCCACTGTCAGAGGGCTCGATGTTCTTGATAATCAGCTTGTGGGTCAGACCATCAGGTGTTATGGAGATCTGGTGCTTCTCACTTGACTCCAGGACGTGGGTTTTGTGTAGCCACACAGCATCATAACAGGGTGTGTGTAGGATACACTCAAAGACTGCATCTTCCTGCTCAGCACAGCACGTGTCACAGAGCGACTGCTCAAACCTCACAGGGATGGCTGCAAGGGAGAAATAAAAGCTGCAGAAAGGGCATGGAGAGCTATTTCTGTCTTCTGGGAAAAACTTGCTGCTGCTGAACAAGTCAGACAGGAACTTGTCATACCAGCAAGCACTGGTTTAAGCAGAAATACTGAGATGTGCTCCTGTGCCAAATTCCATAGGGCAGAGAGGCAGAAAATTAGATTTGTTATCTTCTGAGACATTTATACCACACATCACTGATGAGCTGTTAATTTGCAGTCATTAATGTATTTCAGCAGCATGAAACTTGTATCAAGATGGTAGCTATTAGTCTGAGCTTACAAAACAATATTATAGCATGGGATAAGTTACGGAATTTTCTTGCTGCTCTCAAGAAGTCAGAGCCAAACTAATACTTGAACCCAGTCCTTTGGACTGCAAATGGGACACCCACACCACAATCCCCCTCCTGCTCTTTGTCTGCTGTGTCATCTAAGGAGCCATTATTTGGCATCACAGTCTTCTGTAGTCATCAGCTCTATTGCTGAGCTTTGCATATGCTCCTTGATAAAATGTTCCAGCAAATATTTCTTCTCAGTTGCACACAGCACACAGAATTCCTTACAATCCAAGTCCAGCTCAGTCGAGAAGACCGGTATGTCCTCCACTGTGACTTTATAGATGCCTGCATCTTCTGGCTGCACATCATTGATAATGAAGTCATATCTTTTTCCAATTTGCCTCAGGCAGTGTTTTCTGTATTCATCCCCTGTTCCATACCTGAGCCTCTCACCATCCTGGGAAGACAAAGAATATATTCTTAAAGGCAAAGCACAAAGCCTTCAGTGGCTGCTACGAGCTGGCTAACTCATCCCCTCACCTTAAGCAGATAAATTTTGCTGTTTTTGTTTTTGAGGTCCATCTCCAGGCTGAACACAGCTTTTCCATCCTTGCCAACTTTGATGTGTTCAACATTCCTGATGCTGCGTATTAACTGCAAGGAAAGAAAAGATTGCAGTGAATTACAAGGCTGCTGTGACAGAAGTTCCATGGCTGCTGAACTAATGTGAAATCTACTTTCTATAAGCATAGAAAATAGCTACTTATAACTTTTTGTGTATGGAAGAAGCATCTGTAACTTTCCAGAGTTTCCTCCTGTTGGCCAGTTGTATTTTATGTGCTACCCCCGGTCATACACACACTATGGAACCCCTATCCATCCAAATTTCTACATGCCCCATATGTGAAGGCAAATTTTGAGTCTCAAGCATATAAATTATCAATTTAGGGTTGCAATTTTCTTCAGAGGGAACTTAATACAGATTTCTAGTCTTGTGGTTTAATAAAAGCATTACACTCTGGTCAGTATCTCTTAAAACTTGTGATTTGAACTTCAAAGCCCCCAGCACTTTCATCTGCATCAATACAGAAGTAGAACTTCTTTAAAACGTTGTCATAAATCATTCTCTGCCATAGAATAAAATTATCACCTCCAAAGCAATTTAGGAAGGCTTAGCCTGTTTTCAGAAGCTGCTGAAGGAAACAGAGCTCTGCACTTGGTTAAAAATCAGTGCTTTCAGTGCTTTCAGTTTATTTTACCTCTTCCTGTGCACTCTCTGTGTCCTTCATCAACTCATGCAGCTTTCTCAGCATCCCACGGAAGTCAACAATTCCATATTTCATACAGATTTTCTCATAATCTCTTCTATCTGCATTCAGCAACAGTTGCCATATTTCTGCTTTGTCCAAGGGTTTTGGTACTGGAGCTGGGGCCCTTAGAACCAGGGGAAATAAAAAGACAGTAAGATGGCTTAATTCCTGTAATTAATCCTCTTTCATCTCTCTCCATCTTTTCTGTAGTTCACCTGGTTCCATAGATGTTGGCAAGAAAGAACAGGACTCTTCCAGAACAGTTTTGCTGCATCTACACTACAAATTAAATGCTTCCAGAGAACAGTCTTGCCCTGGGCCATAAAGGACAAGACTGTAATGCTGTTGTCCACACTTAAATTATCAATAGTCACTGGCACAATTTGGCCAAGGCAAATTAGCACTGTCCTGAAGAATTCCTCAGCACAGTTCAGGATTTTGCACAGGCCAGAGATCATTCCCATTAGTCAATCTTTGGAGGTTCCCACCCAGGAATTTAAGGGATTTCTGCAATGAGCACATGGCAGTTTGTGCTGCTGGCCTAGGAGCCAAAGCTCAGACCCTGATTAGCCAGAAAGATCATTACAAGAAAACTTGACATTTATCCAGGAAGTTACCTGTGAGCCTAAAAAAAAATAAATAAAAAAAATAAATAAAGGGAAAGCAGAGAAACAGATCTTTGAATTCAAAAATCCTGTGGTGCAAAGGAACACACCTCAAAACCAGGTTGGTACATTGTGTCTGCCAGCCTCCCAGAGAGTGGCAAATTGTTCTATCTCTCCACACTGAGTCTCTCAACTACTCTGGTAACAAGAAGTGTTGAAGATCTATGAAACTGTCCCCTATCAACTATAAACCTAGGAAGTGCAACAGTGGCCTTTGTTATGGAGGCTTACCTCTTCTTCAACAGCTTCCTAAAGTCCTGAAGAATTTTCTTCAGCTCTATTAGGGCAAGAAGGAAAAACAACAAACACTCAGACACCAAACACCATAAAATACATCCCCAAAAATAAAATAATTTGCAACAGCCACTGACAACAGGCCATTCTACTATGCTGTTTACACTTTACAAAAGATTGTCATGAAACTTAGAGCCAGTTTTCTCTGCCATACTCAAGTCTTTTGAGTGCCATGAAAGTTCATGGCTTCCTAGGGGTTTTCCTCTCTAGAAGGAGTGTGGAAACCAGGGCAGGTGGCCTGGGAGGAATACAGAGACCTGTCCAAGCAGCCAGGGATCAGGTTAGGAAAGCTAAAGCCCAGATAGAATTAAATCTGGCCAGGGACATCAAGGACAACAAGTAAAGTTTCTGTAGGTACATCAGTGATAAAACGAAAGGACTAGGGAAAATGGAAACAATGCTAAGGCACTTGGTGATTGGTGACAGCCAACATGACTTCACTGAGGGCAAAGAGTGCCTGACAAATTTGGTGGCATTGGTGTGATAAGGAAAGAGTAACTGACATCATCTACCTGGACTTGTGCAAAGCATTGACACTGTCCCACACAAAATCCTTGTCTCTAGATTGGAAAGACCATGGATTTGACAACAGAGCACTCAGTGAATAAGGAATTGGCTGGCTGGCCACACTCAGAGAGTTGAGGTCAACACCTCAATGTCCAAGCGGGGACCAGTGATGAGTGGCATTCTGCAGGTGCTGGTACTGGGACCAGCACAGTTTAACACTTGTCAGACATGGACAGTGTGATCAAGTCCACCCTCAGGGTGCACTTGATCACACTGTTCATGTCTGACACAGCTTGGTGTCTGCCAGGGACACCAAGCTGTGTGGTTCAGTCAAGCTGGAGGGAAGGGCTCCAGAGGGACCTGGACAGGCTCAAGAGGTGTGTCCTGTGCAAACTGCATCAAGGTCAGCAATGGCAAGTGCATGGTCCTGCATGTGGGCATCCTGGGCTGGTGGGGGTGTCCCTGTCCATGGCAGGGTGTTTGGGACTAGATGATCTTTAAGGTCCCTTCCAACCCAAGCCATTCCATGATTCCCTGACACTCTGGAAACCCACTATTTTCCTGTCATGTCATTCAATAATGACTCCAAAATCATTAATTAGAACAGCTCAAAGTCATATCTAAGATTGCCACTCTATCCAAAGGTAAACAGCAAGCAGAAAGAGATGACATAACTCTAGCAATGCATTACCCTTCTCTTACTTTATTCTTTAGAAGTTTGGGGTAGCAATAATGGGGTAGACAAAGGAGTATTAACAATGGCCTGCCCCCCCACCCCCCAAAAAAACTGTATCTAACTTACCATCAGCAGGATGAACAGGAACATGTTTTGTTTTTATCTTGAAGCCAACTGAGAGTTTATAAGAAAAAAAAACACAGCAAAACAAGATGACATCAACATAAGATGAATAACACTAGACTAAGATCAACAAACCAATGAACTATAAAACCTCTGTATCTGTTACCAGAAAAGCCTTAGTTTGTATTTCCCTGTCAATCTGACATTGTCCCTAAGTAATGTCCATCTAAAAATGCAGTACTTCTATTGCAACCAACTCTATGCTTAATGGACACTCTACAAAGCCAAGGAAACTGTTTCTGCCCTGTGCACTCATGGTTTCAGCAGTGGGAGGAAGCATTACCATCTTGGTTTAGAGATGGGGAGCTGATGCACAAGGACTATCTGGCCAAATGCAGATAGCTGCCTTCTGCACTTACAAGGTGAGATGGATGCTTCAACACAGCCCACCTCCTGCTCAAGTAGATTCCTAGAATGGTTGGTTATATTTCACCCACAAAGTGCCCATTTCTCTCCACTGGATACAAAAGGAAGCAGGGAACTAGTCAGGGAGACACCATAACCACATGAACCGAGATAGATCCCTCCCAAAAGACTGATTCATTCAACATTGTAAAGGAAGAACTGAGGCAATTCAACTCTAAATCCAGAGCATCTGATTTAGGTCCAGTGCAGTGACCACAATACCACTTCCTTCTCCCTTGCCTGAGAGCTTACACTGTCAGAGTCATCAAAGGTGGGGGTGTAAGGGCATGTCACAGACGATCTCCAGCCCTCAGTGATTAGAAAAACAGACCTTCCCACCACCAATGCTTAGACAATGCTCTGGGCAGTGCCAGCTACCTAGGAGCTCTGGGCAGTGCCAGCTACCTGGGACCACAGGACCTTTGAGACACAGAACTGGTCAATTCTACCTTGTATGATCCTGAGGCCAGCAGAGCACGCAGCTTCCCCATACTCATTCAGGGCAGTGCAGCGGTACACATCGCTGTCCTCTACAGCAATTCTGTTTATCTTGAAAAGAAGAACATAGCAAGAGATCAGTCCAGTTCCTACACCTTCAGCTTCTAACACAACAGCCACTCAAGGACATTGCAGATCTTTCTTTGAGTTCCCAGAATGTTGGCTTATGTTTGTACATACACATGTCACCAGGTTTGGGTTATCTACCCGCCCACTGCAGGTTTTTCCTTCCCTTTGCTCTCTCTGTTCCATGAGTTCTCTCTGAAATATTTGATACTAACCTGCAGAATAAACTCATTTGTAATGTCATTGAAGAAGGTTTGGTATTTGTCAGGATCATCCATTCCTCCTTTGACCCGTGTCCATTTCACCTCAGGGGTTGGGACACCCTTGACCACAGCTCTGAAAATGGCATTTTTACCTTTGAAAAGAGGCAGAAAATTAGTTATTTAAGACAGGCTTGAACACAAACCCCCTTATGCCAGGCTCCCTATGCTATTGAGAATACTTAATTCAAAACCAATTATGTTTTTTCCTCTGTAAAAAATGTTTAAATTAACAGTTTAAGTTACATCAAATGCCAAAATTCCTGCAAGATATTTGTCATAACCTCCACTAACTCCCTGTTTTTCAACAGGATTCCTTGAAAACAAACTTAAAATTCACACATGGCCTCTGTTTATATTGCACAGTCACGTGGACAGAAAAATATGTACCAAAGAGAAAAGGGTTTTTTTGTAACTTTGGTCTGATTTTTAAGTCCTTTAATATTTAGGCAGGGCCAAAGGACAAGCAGTTATTAGCTCTAGTCCAGACTGGGCTATATTTCCCCACATCACTAATATCAGGGTTTTCTTTTTCATAAAATGCCATTAAAATATGGTATTAGCCCACCAGATGTGACTGCTAACAGCATCTCTGAGATCATATAGCACTAGAGCAACTTTAATATCTTCCTTGTCTGCTCACCTGGCACCACCTTGCACCCCAAACACTCACCTACTTGAAGACACAAGGAAGGAGAAGAAACAGAGATGAGTTAACATGAATGCAGCTCAGGGAGGACATTACTATCTCTCTTTTGCAATAGTTTTGGTCTTCAGGTGACCAACACTTAAAAATCCTCCCCAGAAAGTCTTGCAGTATTGAACAGAGGGGAAGAGGAGGAGGAGGGGTGTACCACTAGAGGCCACTCTGTTCCTTCATAAAATCTCAATAGCCGGTGAAAATCAACCATTTTCAAAATGAAAACCACTGTTGCCAGCTGTGGCAAGGCTGAAATCCAGGTGCTTTAAACGGTTCTGCTTTGTGAAGGTCGAGGAGCTACACAATCTGCACCAGGCTATCCCACTCTGAAAAAAATATGTGGCTCTCTGCAAGGCTAGAGAGATTGCTGGAAGGCTTCCAAACTGATTTTCAGTCTTGGCTCATTAGTTGCCTTCTCTGAACTCTATGCAAGATCCACATTGCTTCTTGAAGTACAGCCTAAATAGCATCAGCAGTCAGTATATCTTACTGAAAAAGCACTGAATGCTGCTAATACAAATTAGTTCAAGAGGATAAAACCAGCTTTTTTAATGTGCTTCATCTTTTGCTGCATAATACTTGGAGAGCTTCCTGCAGAATTCACAGGATTTGTGGTATACATTAGGAGCCAAATTTTATTCTGACATAATTAGTGAAAACTCAGGAGAGTCCATCAGCATCTACAGAATACTTGTCAGTACAATGAAGACTTTGGCCACACAAGACTTTTTTGTGTCTAGTCAAATCTCCTTAGAAACTAGCTTGATTTAAAGATGAAAATTATATCCTGTGAGAGCTACAGTCAAACCTCCAGATCTGTGACTTTGCTTTTCAAAAATCTCACCTTCCTGCAGTGTCAGAGTAACAGGTTTCCGCTCAAAGTCAGGGGTGCTGCATCCTTTTGGAATATTATTCACAAGCTGGGTGATAACAACCCCTGGGACAGAAGATTTCTTGAAGGATTTTACTAGAAAGGCAAGGAAAAATACACTCAATTAGCATAACACCTTTGTCCTTCAGAAACACTCAATCTGCATTGCCTCTGGAGCTGGAGCATTAAAGTCTGATTTTGTGCTGACTTATTGCAAAGGGAGGGCTCAAGTGGGGAAAACGACGGCAATCCAGGGTCACACTGGCTTACAGGTCCAGCAATGGATTGAATAGAGAATGATTTACATCAGGTACTGTTCCAAATAAAACTTCAAAATGTGGCATGAGAAAGTCACTATAGCAAAGGTCAGCAGAACCTGATGGGCCAGTTACTGGTGGTGAGAGACAGATGCCCAATTGCCAAATAACAAGAAAAGCAAGTTAGTGTTATTCTCAGAGGTACCCCAGAGAGTTGTCATAGCTGTGTCTGTTCTCTCACCTGCCTGACGGCTGGTCATGGTGCTTTGCTCAGCTGCCTGTGGTTACCACAAACACACTACAGGTTCTCCTGTGAAAAAGAAATAATTTCATTACTTAGAGTTCACAAAGGAAATGACAGACCTTAATCCTGATTGCTTTTACAACATAATTTGCCCTTTCTTGCTTGCCACATCCTAGAAGATGAGTTGATGAAGGCCAGCCAATCAACACACATACCACATCTTCTCAAAACACATCACAACACGGCTTTGAACCAACACAAACCAGGTATGAGCATGGCTAGCAGGGCAAAATGGAAAATATGCACTTCTAACAGCACCCCTTGTCACTTCTTCTATCTTCATGTCATCTGGTTTTCCTCCAAAGAACCTCCTCTCGTGTTTCAGGCAAATATTACACATGGCACTCACGCGGTGAGTCCTGATGGATGGCAAGAGCAGTTGCTGAGAAGAAAGCCACAGAGATGGATGTCTAAACTGGGGCACGAAGCTCAAGTTCATCCTGATCTAAATTTGCTTGTCTAAATTAGCAACATGCCTGAGAGCAAACTATAAGCTACTACTTAATTTAGAAGGAAACGGTGAAGCGTGAACTTGGCATTAACGAGTTATTGTTATAGATCACGCGTGTGACCTTCTGCCAAAGGTGACTCCTTCCCTGTATTTATAAACTGGACAACATGTAACACATCACTATCTTCCAAGCAAACTGTGAAGGCAGATTTCTTGCCATATGAGAGATGCTTCAGAAACTATAGAGTTACTGAAGCTCTGAAAGAGCAATTAGATTAGATTCCCGTGCGGGATTAATGCCGTGTCTCTGTTTACCCTCTGCACTCCTGCAGTCAACAGAGTCACACAAGAAGGTGCAACATGGAATCTTAAAAGGCAGATGGATTTAGCCAGGACACCTACAATCTTATTTCTCTTCTGACACTCATCCAACCAAGGATTGCCACATACACCTGATGAAAACTCTGGGTAGCACCCCAACGTTTCCTTTTATACATTTAGCTCCAAGTCACATTATCTGTGTGACACTTGGTTTCAGCTAAGGGTAAAAAACAACTAAGCTAACAAAGCCCATTTGTCCTGCATAGCCTATATACAGGCCAAAAAATGTATATCTCACAGTACTTCTGGGTCAAATTCTGAACCAAAAGAGTAAACTTTGTCTTTCCATTAATCAGCAGTTGCAAACAGGAATGCAGACATCTCCCCACAACAAATCACTGGCTCCACTGTTGCACACAGGGCTCTACAAACTATAAATCTAATAAATAATCCATTACTTTAAAATAATCATTCTGCCAGCCTCAGTGACTTCAGTAGAAATGCATGTGAAATAACAGAAATGGAAAATAAACAACAGCCAAGTCCTCCTTTCTGTCACCTCCCCAGTCTGGTGTCAGAGCCTTGTGTTGCTGTCCACCAAACCAGGAGTTTTAATTTCAGTGTTTTGTGTGTTGGTATTTTGGCTTATTGTAGAGTCACATCATAAAATGCTTTGGGTTGGAAGGGACCTCAAAGATCATCTAGTTCCAACTGACACCTACACCAGCCCAAAGCCCCATCCAGCCTGGCCATGAACATCTCCAGGGATGGGGCTTCCACAGCCTGTGCTGGGGTTTCCCCACCCTCAGAGAAAAGAATTTCTTCCTAATATCTAATCTAAACCTGCCCCTTTCAGCTTGAATCCATTGCCCCTTGTCCTACATCACATAATAACTTAGGTACATGATCAGCAGATGTTATTAAAAATGCAAATTAAGGGAACAAACAGTTTGTGGGAGGGAAAAGACAAAACTGTAGAGAAAATAAGATGATTCCAGGCACCCTGCCCCACACTGGGCAGGTTGCTGCACAGCAAATGGCAGAGATTTTCAGAGACTCTTGGTATGACTCGTCTGAAGGACTTAACTTGTCCTCCAAAGTACTGAACTGTATTAATAGCAAACATCATAATCCCCCATTGCCATTTGCACTCCTGTATCTTCCTGAACATGTCACCACTTCTGGAGCTAAAATGTCTAATGCTTACCACTATCACCAAACACTAATACTTGACATTAGCCTGCATTAGCATTCCCCCAAGATCTTTTTATGTTACACTAACAGTTATTCTTTGCTACTCAACTTCTTCCCTCCACACTAAGCAACACTAATGAGCATCCTCACTGACACATGAACATGGTCCAAATTCTCCACTCTGAAGCCATCAAGAAATTTATTTTCTTATGTTACCAGATGTATCATGTCCTACAGCTGTTGTCAGTGTGACAGTGTATATAATCCAACATAATTATAACCTGAGCTCAAACCTAGTTTAAAACAGGAATTCTGACAATATTTGTACAGTCAGTAACAGACACCATGTAAGTATGCATCCTCTCAGTGTACAACAGGCACTATGTGCACTATGTGTAAACTACTAAGCTTGCAGGACACTAAATATTTCAGAAATTCACCTGGATTAAAGATAAGATGCTGTGAGTCCTTAAACTGCCATGGATTCTTGCCTTCTGGTGAGTGAGAAGCATGTTAATGCCACACATTAATTGCAGAGTTAAAATAACAGTGCCAGGACATGCAAGAGGGTCGTCCTTTAGCATAATTAATCCAATCACTTTCCATTTTCTGGTGCCTATGTTAAATAAGGACCAGAAAATATCAGCTGGCACAGAGTCATTCAGACCCTAAAATGTTTACTCCATTGTTGCATGTTTTTTGTGTTCAATCCTAGAACAAGAAATCTTACCATTTTATAAAGAAATGAAAGACAACAGAAGCCTTCCAAAAACTGTTGCAGTGTAACTCATACCTTCACTCACAGGTGCTCAGTGCAGTGGTGTCAACACTAAGATGACCTCTGAAGTTGCTATTTATTCAACAGATGCAGACAAGTACTTCCAAAAGGCAATCTACCCCTCCCCTAGGGGAAATGCTGTTGGCCAACAACCCCAGCACAACGGGGCTAACACTGGAAGAAGCTCAACACACTCTCAATCTGAAAAAAAAAAACATCACCATGATGCATTAGCCTTGTCCAGGTAACCAAGTCTTAGCTAATTCTCCTCCCAGGCAGACATGCACGTGCAGAAATATCCCCTTTTGCAGACAGTGGCAGAGCTTCCATGGCTTTGAACACAGAGCAGGAGCAAGACTCTGACTACATTTTTAACCTACCAAAATAAACCAGATAGCCTGGCAGGATGGGAGGTCTGTGCTTCATCTCATCTATCCATCAATCTGTCTGGACAAGGCAGAGCAAGAGCCCATTCCCTTTTGCAGCCTGACTGGGCACTAGTGATAGGGCCATAAATCAGCTAAGTGAATAAGCAAAACATTTGGGAGCCATAGGATTTGGAGGTATGAGTGGTGTCACAAGTGGTTATTTATGAGGCTCAGACAGTGGAACACACTGACAAGATGTGACATAACTGTTGGCAGAGTGGTGAGCAAAGTTAGCCAGACTGGTAGGGAGGTGACAGGCAGTGAGTGGTTCATACAGAGGTGGCAGGGCCAGAGGCACGGGGTGTACTGCAGACACTGGCACAAGCACAGTAAAATGTGGAGTACAAAGCCATCAGCAGCAGAGACTTGAATCATCCTTATAATAAATTCATCAGTGACAGATGCAACATTCTATTTCTCTTTGTAATTCATAAAAATCAGAACAGTCCTGACACTGTGAAACAAAACAGTTAATTGCTGTGTGCTCAATCTCAGACTCCAGCTATGATTTATACCAGACACTGAGGAGGAAAAATCCCCTTTCAGCTTTGGGTGGACTGTCTTTGAGTCTTTTCAATTTCAGATTTTTAAAGGAAAACCTCAGAGCCTGTGGTTAGAGCAAAAGGCCAGCAACTGCAGAAGTGCAACTTCATGAAAACTTCTGAGCAGGTCACAGGGGGATGTCACAAGCACTCCAGTGATGAATGGAGGTCTTGTGTGGAGTGGGGAGGGATGCCCACGGATCAGATCGTGACTTATCCCTTCAGTAAATCTATACTTGACTTGATCTTCTCTTCTGCCTCAGGGATTATGAGTATAACAGAAGTGGTTGCTCACACTGTCCTCAATTTATGTGTGCAAACACCAGATACTCCAGAGCTATTTAATTATGAAAGCAGCATTGACACCAAACACCAAAAGGAGACATACACATCCATATTTTGTAAGGGAACAAAAGCAATTAAGCCCTAACAGCAGTGAACAGGCCAGGAAATTCACACCAGTTTGATGAACAGGTATGGTCTGTTCCTTCTGATGTCCACAACACACCCATGAATTCTTTCATAACACAGACACACGTTTTCATACAGCAAATAAATTTAAAGTATCATAGTGTAAACATAAGAGATTTGCTAAAGAAAAAGTTAACATAAAAGTTAACATATCTCTACTTACTGTCCAAAGGAATAATGCAGCCAAAATAAAAATATGTTAGAAACTATAGTGCCCCCGTGACACGAGTCCCATGTTAGCTCCACGGGGCAGTGGAGTACAGCTTCAGCAGCCTGCCCTCTTACCAGCATACACTACATACACACTACTCCTCCCACAACACCTACAACACTTCTCAGACCTACACCACCACCAGAGCATGTCTACTGTGCCAGTGAAGGTGACACGTCTTACTCCCAGCTCCGTATCACCCCCACACAAAGCTCAATGGTGACACGACCAACCTCACAGGTTGAGCTTCTGAGATGATCCTGGTAGTAGTCAATACTGCATCTCCTGGGACCATGGTAGCTTTGGAGTCCATCCACTCAGACCACAGAGCTGTTCACAACAGGTCTCTTGGACACAGAGACTAACAATTGCTATTAAAGAAGCTACACCCCTTAGTCTGTTGTAAATGTCACTAAGTGGCAAAAGAAATGACAAATTCATGTCCCACTCACACCTCTGTTCTCCTAGAAGCAAAGTCTGTGTAGCTGGGATGTCTCTACACTTAGCTGCCTGTAGTTGTGGTGGGTTCAGTATATAGCCATGTTTCCCACAGCTCCAGGGGAACTGGAATTGAACCCAGTGCCCTTGGCAAGCTTCAAACAAGGCAGTGGCCAACTTGGTCAGATGCAGCCATCAGTCAAGGCAATGTTGGATTTCCAAGTGCTATCTGGGTCAAGGCTCTGTGCCCCAAAGGAGGACAAACATTTGTGCTGGTCAATGGCTTGTCCAAGGAAGGAACAAGCTGTGCATCCAGGTTTTGTGGAGCACAGCACTAGAGTACTTAGGAGATTGCTGGATTCCTTAGCAAAGGAGAAAAAACACTGGATCATTTGTACATGGGCAACCATGCCTGAGCTTGGCCTTCACAAGTAGAGTCTTTCCATCTGTGCTATTCTGAGAGGTCTGAAAGAAACCCAGCTCCTCCTAGAACAGATTCACTGCTCCAGCCAAACAGACACCCCAATTTTCAGTCATTCCTTCCAGCACAGCCATGGGCCAACCCCTGTTCCCAGGAGCAGCAACAAGGTCACTTATTCCTGGGGACAGGTTTACCCTAGAAGCACAAGTGTAACATACTGTGCCCCCCAAAAAATTGCTTCCAGTCTACCCTTGTAACTTGTAAACCAACCTTCCTCCACTCAGGAAGCTCCCTTAGAAGCAAAGGTCCCTGACACTGGCAGAGATGTCAAGTCTGGAACCAAATGCCATCTTACCCTGGCAGCATCACACACAGGCAGCAAAGCCTGCTTTGCATCTACTTCCAGTCAGCTCTAGCTGAGACCATAAAATCTTTTTTCTTTTACATTATGTGCTGTATATTCATACTAAATCCTCATCTTCAACTCTGAGGTGAAGGTCTGGCTCAAGAAGTTGGCAATGGAAGAATTTATATCATGATGACCATGATTCACATGATGTCTGGGCTGACAGAACCAGACAAGGTTTTCCTCTGGTTTCCTCTCAGTGCATTAGAGTTCTAAAATCTGTGAATTTAGAACATCTGGGAACATACAGCACAAACTTGGTCCTGGTGCCAAGACTCAAGTTAGGGTGATGACTGGAGAACCCTGAAAGGCACCATTTCCACTAGTGTGGGAAAGAATCTTTCAGTACAAAAGGCACCAGTATTAACAGCATGAACTGTCTGCTGCTCTGAGCTACATATCAAACACTTCTCTACTTCAATCAACAATTTAAAAGTTAAATGTGAAAATGAAATGCTGTAGTAATTTTCTTCATTCCTTCTTTCTGACAGTTACTGCTGGTGATGGCATTGATCCATTCCCAGTTTATAACAAAACACCATCAACAGAGGAAAATGCAATTTCTCAAACTTGGGCTGAGGTGCTTCAGCTCAAAACCCCTTGTTACATCTGTGGTGATAGAAAAGTCGAAGCAATCCTAAAGTCAAATATAAAGAACATAAAAGTCAGCAAGGCCAGAAAATAAGACTACAAGGATTTTCCATCTGCTGCTGGGAAATCCTCTGACTCAGTAGCAGACACTGTTTTCTGTCACTGACCTCATGGGTTTCCACAGCTCCTTCCCATGCTGCACAAAATTCCTTCTATTCCATTGTTCAGGACTGATTTAACCCCTTTGCATCCATAACAGACCGAAGGGGGGTTTGCTAGTATGATCCATGATTTAGGTGGAGCCTGGCTGCCTATAAACCAGACATTCCTACCTTCCCCTTGTGAGAGCTGTTCTCAGGATGATCTTGCATGCTCCAATGCCTGGGTTGGCCAGTGTTGGCATTTACTTACCCTTTTCCATTCAGAAAAACAAACAGTGGACAACAGATGGTTAAGACTCACCAAAGATGGAATTAAACAACATATCACCAAACATATGAACCTACACAGTAAGGCACATCTGTACTGCTTTCATCTGACCCTACATGGCCATTGCACTTTGCCAAAGCTCTTCTGCTCCACCTGAATTAACTATGAATGTTTGAAGCACTTTGCATATGTCATTTTGCATGTCCCTGGACGTGCAGGGGGTCAATAAAGCTGACTGCATGCAGTAAAAAATAAATTCTGCTCTTCAGATGCCAGAAGGGATTCAAATTATAAGGCTTGTTTCTCCCTGCCCCTTCAAACTAGAGCACATAAATAAATAAATCCAAACTGGGCTATTTGTTGTTTTCCCACCCTGACAGTAGCAACAGAAGAAAAACAGCTCAGTCCTCACATAGTATTTTAATACTTCATGCACTGATGTGCCAGGAAGTTTGACACTGAAACAAAGAGTAAGAAAAATCTCTCTGAAACTTCAATAAAATAGAATGAAACACCTTCCTGCTTTCTTTGTGGGATGCCTGAGCATTATTTTTACATTGTTCTCGTGCTGCCTGGCTTGACCTGTGCCTGCACAAGTTCAAGTCTGGCACCTCTCATTGCTGGGAATGTCCCTCTGCTCCTTCTGAGGGTTGTCTTCTGTCAAACCTTAACCAGCACTGAAATATCAAAATAAAACAAGTGTCATCCAGAGCCAGAAAATTACGTGAACACCCAAAGGAGAGCAAGCAAAATAGAAATAATCATGATGGAAAGAGAGGGCACCTCTCCCCTTTCACCCCTACTTGCTCCTGGAATCCTGCAGGTTGATAGAAGTGTCTCGGTGATCTCCTCTGTGCAGGGCTAAACAAGCAGGGTTGGTCACTCTCCATCAGTCACCTTGTCTGCCTTGGGAAGGTGATTGCAAGGAGCTCAAACACACCTCAGCCCACAGCAAACACATCAACCTATCTGAAACAGGTACCCACCACTGACCTGGGTGTGCCAAGCCAAAGGTCCTCTTCTACCCCGAGTGCTGTCAGAGGTGCAGGTCACCCAAGTCCTTTCTGCAGTCAGTGCTCAGCTGTGGGATCAGTGCTGGGATCCTGGGATCCTTCTCAGCTGCTCCCTCTGCCTCCCCTTCTCTCACACTTAAACTCCCTGTCGCCCTCTCCCTCTGGTAGGAGAAGCCTGTCACAGGGCTGTCAGCCCGTGAGACATCCAGAGGAGGGTTTTCTTTAATGGGAACCTGATGCACCTGCCTCCTATTCGTGATTATTTCTGTCCATACCAATAATGGTGCTGGACAAATTTGAGATTAACATCATTCTTTAACACTTCACAAGCCAGCTGGAGTGCTGCTTCTCCTGCAGATTGTATTTCCTCTTCACACTGACTCATTAAAATCTTGGATACAACCAAATGGCTCTGGAGGTTTTAAAGGAAGCTGCAGCTTAACTGGGCTGAAACCAATCTCAAGAATAACTGGGGTTACTATCTGATCAGATACATTAAACTGCAGTTAAAAGTGAGTGGAAAAGAACATTTAAAAATGAGACTTCCTCAAATATGCTCTTAAATAACTCTTTGAAGAGGTATCATGAATCTAAGGGACTCTCCACAGCACCAGCCCACAGTGCTGAAGGGATTTTACTAGCAGGCAGTTGAAAAGCACGAGCCTGAACCCCAGTTACATGACTGGGAGCAGCCTCTGTTACCTACAAAGCTCTGTACACCCCTTGGAATAAAATATAACTCAGCAGAAATAACAGGAGATTAGGAAACATCAGGTCAGGATGGAAATGGAGATCAGATGCCACTGCAGACTAGGTTCTGCTTATTGGCCAAGCCTTCCTCTGTCAGGAGACAGAGTCTCCTGGAGCTGGTCTAGTTAAATCTTCAGAGAACAAAGACAGAGTTCCAAAATAAAAGAGTCAAGGCAGGGGATGAAGAGGCTTACAGACAGTTTTCTCAAGCTTACAGAGGATAGCAGCCACCCATGGCCCACCAAAAGCTCTCCTTGCTCCCACCCCTTCCCATGACTGCAAATTACAGATGTTTCTGGTGTTTCATTGTCCATGCTGCTCACCACAAGGACAGTCACAGCTTGGGTGACACTGTCAGTCATTTTCAGCCATATCAAAGGGAACCCCATGCAGTACTGTGAAGGGTGGCAGACATGGGCACATCAATGCTTCTATAAAGCTGATAAAGTCCAGCACCTTGTCCTCTTCAAGTAGGAAAACGCACCTGTGGGGTAGGATGTGCATGAAGCACTGCAAGTGGGCACACTCCACAGCCCCAGGGAGGCAACCCAGCCTGCCATCATGCCACCTGAGCCAGATCCATCCAACAGAGGCAAAACTCAAAGCAAACCATTTTAAAGGTTTTCCTTGAAAGGAATCCCTGACACACCAATGGGCCTATTGCCCCCCTGCCAAAAAAGCTACACCTTCACTGGACTGAGGCCTGGTCAGCAATGGATTGTAAGAAGGCACTGGAAGAGGTATAGAGATGAAGCAGCAAGAGGACAGAAGGTTTGTCTGTACTTTTTAGGTACTTCCTAAGAAATTAAATACCCTAATTTAGGTTATCATTCCCTAACTCATACTTTTGATTAACCAGGGGTTTGAGTTCACATTATCAGTCCCTTGGCACAACTGTGACCAACTGAGATCTGGTCTTAGGACTAATGGCTAAGCATCCTTCCTGTCAATGAGAGCTTGAGCTGTCACACAATCATAGAACCCTAGACTGGCTGGAGTTTGAAGGGACTCCCAGAGGTCATCTCGTCCAACCCCCCTGCAAGAAGCAGGGACACCCCCAACTAGATCAGGTTGCTCAGGGCCTCATCCAACCTGGCCTTGAACGTCTCCAGGGATCCAGGGGCATCCACCACCTCCCTGGGCAACCTGTTCCAGTGCTCCACCACTCTCACAGCAAAGAACTTTTTTTTTCTAATATCCAATCTAAATCTCCCTCTATTTTGAAACCATCACCCCTTGTCCTGTCACAACAGGCCCTACTGAACAGCCTCTCCCCATCTTTCTTGTAGGCCCCCTTGAGGTCCTGGCAGAGCTCTAGAAGGTCTCCCCGGAGCCTCCTCTTCTCCAGGCTCAACAGCCCCAACTCTCTCAGCCTGTCCTCGTAGGAAAGGTGCTCCAGCCCCTTTAGCATCTTTGTGGCCTCCTCTGGACCCTCTCCAACTGGTCCATGTCCTTCTCATGTTGGGGGTTCCAGCACTGGCCCCAGTACTGGGGGGGTCTCCCCAGGGCAGAGTAGAGGGGGAGAATCCCCTCTCTCGACCTGCTGGCCACGCTCCTCTCGAAGCTGAAGTCTATTTTCTGGGAACAGTGACTGGGAAAAACACCACCAGAGCAGCAGGGAACAGGACCCACACACACCCCTGATGAACATCACGTTCAGACAGAACCATCTGTTGCTCTGAGGTGAACTGAACAGCCAGCAAATTGCTGCCATTTGGGCCTTAAAGTCCAGCACACCTTCATCAATCTCTGACTGACAGATTGGGAGTTCCAGACAGTTAAGAGCTGCAGAGCTGTCTAGGACCATGACAGCAAATGGGTCACCCTCTCAGCCATTCATGTGCTTCTCAGCCTTGTTCAGCTTATTTTTCTGGCATATCTCATTTTACTCTCCCCATTCACTCAGTTTTGGTGTCTACTTTGAAGGGGCTGTAACCACAGCAAAAGCAGAATTATTCCTCCCAGTGACCATGCAGAGGCAGAGCTGCCTACACAGCCCACAGTGGAGAGAGAATCCTCACATGTTTATCATGAGACATGTGGCCTGATGTCTGAGCAGCAGTGCTGCTACAGTTCTGGACTCCCTCTGGTTCCTCAGGGCTGGCTGGGTCATGCTGACAATTTTCCAGTACTCACTGGGAGGAGGAATGCACTAGTGAGATGCTCCTCTTGGCCATCCTTACCATCCCTTTCATGGCAACATTAAGCAGCTCAGGTCCCACTCCAAACTGGCAGCAGCAGACAGTGGGATGCTGTTGATATAGAAGCATCAATCTAGCACAGAGCAAGACTCCTGGCAGCCCAGGAAGATACAGAGAGGGGGGAAAAAAAGAAAAGCAGCTCTCTAAAAAGAAAGGAACAATCACATATATCATTAACTGTTGCTACTGTTCTTCTGCAAGAATATGATGAGCAAATTACTGGACTTAACACATCATGTCCACCCTTCAAAGTATAATTTTAGATCTCTGTCCCATATATCTACACTAAAATTTCTTATTTTTCTTCCTGGTGTAGTATTTTCCTATCTATCCATCACCTAAGGGGCTATCTCATATTACAGATGCCTTTCCTCTTCCCCATCCTCTCTATTTATCCTGCTGAACAATTTGTATCTTCTTCATAGCTTATGAACTTACATCTCATTGATAAGAACATTGAGATCTGCAGCTTATCTTCTCTGGAAGTGTTTTGGCCTCTCTCCTGACTCTCTAGGTATGCCTGCACAAACACAACATGTGCATTACTGCCTTATGACCATATCCTTGAGAAATAAGCTTCCTTCAACAAGCCACCACCACCTGAGGCAGAAGCCAAGACACACTGGCCTTGCCACATGCCACAAAGGTCAATGGACCCAAACTGCCAGATCAGACTGGAGGACAGAATGCCAGAAGCAAAGGACATGTAAATCTAATGGCTGTCAGCTTAACTATGTCAGCTGACTTTTGAGCTCAACCAGAGGGTGAAAGGAGAAGGATGGTCCCAGTTTGCTTTTACAAGTCTCAGTGACTTGAGGCCTCTTTCAAACATGAGTAGTTCTAGCTGCTTTAATGTTTTAACCAGGAAATGTCCTTTCACACTCAGTTATATGGTGTATCAGGCAAGCCACACAGACACAGTTGGGGTGGCAGGAAAGCTTTGAGAGTCTACAGAGCAGCTGAGACCTCTAGTGCTCTCTGATTTAAACAGTATTTATTAAACCAGATTTACTATTTGCCACATAACATTGTCCCAAGCATTGTTTCCAGGGATGTGAGGCCACAGCACTCATGCAAGACTCAGTGGAAAGAGAGCTGCAGCTGGAATGCTGGTGGTCCCCAAATCACAGAAGTGTCTGTGAAAGGGTGTCTGGTTGTCCCCAGTCCAACCTCCCACTCAGGGCAGGATTATCTTCAATACCAGATTGGAGCAGCCATGGCTTCTCCACTGTGTCCCAACAGCAAATCTGTACTCTGCCCAAGGCCAAAGGTTCTCCCCTCTCTGATGGCCTATCCCAGGTCTGCACCAGCTTCCTCTGTAAGGCTTTTCCTAGTGCCCAACCTGAACCTCCAGAGCTGCAACTTGTGGTCACTGCACATCATAATTTGGCACCACCAAGAGGTGTTTGGCTCTGTCACCTTTGTGACCAGCCCTTGCCCAGCCTGCCATACACCTTCCAGTGTCATCATGAACACAAAAGTGACCAAGATGAAGGTGGAGTAGCCATGCATATCAGCAGAGGCCTGACCATGGAGAAAACAGGGCAAGCACTGCAGAAAAGATAAATTCTAACTCTCAAAATCCATCTTGACAAACTGTTCCCCAGAAGGCATGCTGCAGGGGAGGCTTCCAAACCTCAGCATGCCACAGCCAGGGATTTAGCATTCCTGGCAATGTTCTCTTCTAATGGTTTTGCTTGCCATCAAGTCTGTCATTAAGGCTCCATGAATAATTGCTGACAGGCTGCAGTCTGATATCAGTTATTATTAATAACTGGGAAGTCCTAGCTTATTAAAGGAGTAAATTTGTGCATGCTCAGAGAGGATACAAGTTGCTACCATCTGCCTTCAGTGAGGAAGAGACCTTGAATGATCAGGTTCCTTTGACCTTGCATTGGTGGTATGAAAACACCACTCCTGCCAGGGCCACTGCGACCCAATAGTACACCCTGAGCACAACTCAAGGGTTTACCACAGGACAAAGTCAATTTTAAGTGTAAAACAGCCATTTCATCCTTATATTGGGGCAGATTTTCATCTGTCTGGTCCTTGAAATCTGTTGGTTTAATTTCATATATATGTTCCATAACTTTGAGACAGATCCCAGTGGAAACACTCACAAATGAGACCTCCTGAACTGAACACAGATGGAAACAAAATGTTGGGTTTTCCTCTGCTATGACCTTAAACTTCCCAGGTTACTCCTTTCATATCTAAACACCTGCAGATTCTGTCAGGCTTTTTGACCTGATGAGCTTGAGAAAGGATGATTTACTGTTTTTTCCCTACCTGTTATGTGTTCAGAATCAAGGTGTGCTGTGACCAAGTGAGAATTGCCAAATATCAACCTAGGTACAACTGTAAGAATTCTTTCAGTGAAAAAAAGTCTAGAAAAAAAAAAGGTTCACTCCTAAGTGCTGAAAAGGTGAGAATGGGGTGAAGCCTCTGTTTCAAATGATGAGGGCAATGAGGACCAAGCTGACTTGAGAACAGAAGATGGAGAAATAGAAATTATTGAGTGTGGTGGAAGAAAAATTCCAAGTGCAATCCCTGTAGAAACTGATCAATTATTGCTGTTAGAAAAATACCAGTGCCAGCTTTTGATCCCAACTTTTGACATCTCCACTGGAATGCAGGGAACACTGCTGTCAGTTCATATGCAAGAACAATTCACTCGAGTAGAAAGATGTATGGACATGGTATCATGGGCTGCTCAAGGTAGCACAGGGCAAGTTGTATTAAAAAAAAAAGAGTGAATAAAGTTATTTTGTTCAGCCAAAAGAGAAAATAGATGGGAAAATAACCTATTAAATACCTTTCAAAAGTGACAGAAGGATAAATGGAAATACCTGACCACAAAGAGGAATATCAGATCTTTAGCAATCAGATCTTGCTAACACACCTCCTAGCTGGAATGTCACACAGGGTTAACACAGATTTATTTATTTTATAATGGAAACTCTGAATACACAGCTTTTTGCCACTCAAATCCAGAGGTCTTTACTAAGGTCAGGAACCAAGTCTGGGAGGACAAATAGCCAGGAGACACTGAACTCAAACTCTTGGCTGCAGTAAATGCCAGTTGGCAGTGACTTGCTGTACAGTTATTTTGGCAGTCTGTGATCCTACCCTTGGACATTCTCTTTCAGTAGTCAAACTAGAGTGAACTTTGTGCATTGCATGATAGGGCACCCATGGATCTGGCCAGCAGTACAGCCATGGACACAGCTTAAAGTAAGTCAGTGTACTCACATGAACTACCAAGGTAGCATTACACAAGGTTTAAGCACTACTAACACCCTCGCCAGTGAAGCCCTTAGAACAGGAGGTCCCACTTGTAACCTGCTAGCAAGACCTCCACACCTGTTAGGTAGAAATCACAGATCACTATTTCACCCAAATACCACTTTTGTGTCTGTCTCCTCTGCCAGTCACAACACTGATCCATCACTTGGTGTGTACATGTCTGTATTTGTGTACACCCCTGTGCAAGCACATTTGTCTGTCCAAGCAGGCATCAAGAATTAGGAAACAACCCCCATGGTGAGAGGAATTCTAGAAGCTGTGAGGAGTGGTCACAGTGCCAGAAGGACAGCATGAACGTGGCTGTATGCACCTACTGACCCCCCTGGGTGCTTGGCTCCAGGGGCAGGAGCCCTCTCTGCAAAGTGATCTCCCTGACAGACCTGTGCCAAACACAACTGCTGCAACAACAGTACTGGTATTGTGACTTCTGGTCAGGAGCATTTTGCTGGACCCTGAAATCTCAGATTATTTCCCCAGAGCAGGAGAGACAGAGCTGCTGCATGACTTAACATGAGAAATGCCCCTTCCAAAGGCAGCTACTAGAAGATTTCTCCAGACTTTAGGACAAAGCACACAACACCTGACAACCATTCTACAGTCTCCAGTCCCCTTCAGAGCTACAGAGAGCATCCAGAGGCTCTGGAGTTATTTCTCCATGTTTGCTGCAAGGCACTGACTAATTTGGTTGTGAAGAGAAGCGTGGCCAGCAGGTCGGGGGAGGGGATTCTCCCCCTCTACTCTGCCCTTGGGAGACCTCACCTGGAGTACTGGGGCCAGTGCTGGAACCCCCAACATGAGAAGGTCATGGAGCAGTTGGAGAGGGGCCAGAGGAGGCCACAAAGATGATAAAGGGGCTGGAGCACCTTTCCTACGAGGACAGGCTGAGAGAGTTGGGGCTGTTCAGCCTGGAGAAGAGGAGGCTCCGGGGAGACCTTCTAGTGCTCTGCCAGGACCTCAAGGGGGCCTACAAGAAAGATGGGGAGAGGCTGTTCAGTAGGGCCTGTTGTGACAGGACAAGGGGTGATAAAGGGTTTAAAAGGGAGATTTAGANGTGATTCTATGAATCACAGGACTTCAGCACCACTGTTCAGAGAGGAAATCCATCATGGAAACATCAGCCAAAGAGCAAAACCAACTAAAAGTCTCTTCATATCCCTAAGTCAGCTTCCCCTCATGCCAGCATCCCCAGAGGTGAAGGATTGCCTTGCTTTGACTAACTTGGATGAAGAGGGAGAAGCAGTAGGGTGCAGCAGAGACCAGTGTCCTCTGCCAGCAGCCTGCTGTAACCTGGCCATTTGCCCCTGACCCCCTGCAATCAGGGGCTGGGCCAACCCCACGTTACCCCAAACTCCCAGCACACACATTCCTCATGAAATGCAGATGCCCAGCAGAGCATCTGCTCCAGCCAGTGCCAGAATCCAGCCCCCTTTGCCAGAGCCACGTTCCCAGTGTGCTGCAGGAAGGTGAACTGGCTTGTGCCCAGGGTGCTGGGGAGCACATGGTGTTCAGCACGAGCAGTCCTGAGAAGATGTCACTCTGTCTCAGTGACACTGCTGGAGCATACTTCCCAGATCACCTATTAAAACAGCACAGGATGGTGGAACTCCATGTTAAAGTTATTTATGTGGCACTGTGGAAGAACCAGACCTGGGAACTTGTGGTCCCATCATGGCCTTTCAGAACACACCATCAAAAGTGGCCTTGCTCACTCAGCCATAGAGCCTGTGTGGAGAACAGGTCCCTTGAACCATCAATTTCAACTCACAATCAGCTCCACCAAGCTGAAGTGTCACAGCTCAGTCCTGGCAAACTGCCCTTCCACCCACTTCTCATTAGGCTACTCCTTTCTTGCTAGATCTTTAATTAGCTTATCAGCAACTTGGCCTGGATTGGACACCCCACAGTCTCACCATACAAGACAGATGGGACACCAAAAGCAGCAAAAGAGGACAGTGAGAAGACATGCAAGGCATGGCTATGTCCCTGGCAGGCTCTCCAGGGGGTGTAGTAAGATTTCAGCTGGCTTGGACAAACTGGGGGTGTGTTAAAAACACAGCTTGGCTGAGACCTAGCAACCTCATTTCAGCAAACCCACCACAGGGCCAGCAGAAGGAGAGACAAAATCTATCAAAACCAGCAGCCTTGAGCAATAACTGTTCATTGTATCATTAAAACGAGGAGCCCAGGCATGGTCAATTTATCAGTTCAGCTGAGAACCACTTCACAAGACAGCTTTGTTTACACCACACCTGACTCCTTCACTTTTGCTAATGCAGAACCCAAAACTTGGCCTCAAATCACCTTTTCCCTGAATTTTGTGGCCAGGCTGAATTGCCTCTGTCTGTCACCCACTGAGCTCAGCAGATGTTTGATGGCACTGCTGGCTACCCCATCTTACCAAGCATGAGCATTCCCAACAAGGAAAGGGTCATCAATACTGGGGAGTGACTGTGAAAGCTGCCCAGAACAGTCAGATTACTTTCTAGAATTTTCCCTATTTCTGTTGCAACTGAGGTAGAAAACCTCTCGAATCCAAGGGGATCTCAGAGCACACTGAGGGCTTCCCTCCAAGAGGAACCAAACAACAGCAAGCAGCAAAGGCTCCTGCTCAGCAACCACACACCAGCAGCAGTAACTTCCCATAGGTAAAAGGAAGAACAGGGGCAATGGTGAAACACTCTCCACTGGCTGTAAATCACCAGGAGAGACAGCAGCCCACCTCACATACAGCTGAGTGGGCTTTCCCTCAGCTTGTGCTGTGTGCAGAGAAAGGACAGCTCTGCTCTGGGAGACCAGACTGTTGGAAGTATAAAAGGAGAGATGTTATTTTAGCCCTCAGGAGAAATTTCCTGGGGTGTGACTGCTATACAGGATACAACTGGGTATCATTTATTCAGGTAGAAATCACCCTTCCCACTCTGACAATGTTTTGTTTGCTCTGTCCTTAAGGCCAAACCCACCAGTGCCCTGGAATCCATGACCCACAACACATGTGCTGAGTTCTTAACACTGGGCAATGACAAGAAGCTTCATCAACTCATAAATACCCCTGCCTTCTCGGTGACAGTCCCTCACACCTCAGAGGTCTCACTTCCCCTACATGCCAACATTTGAAATCTAAAAATAGAGCCAACTGGGAGAGGAACAGGGGCTGTATTCTGCCACCCACCCAATACCTGTTCAGCCTTTGGAGGGAGCTAGTGGCAGTTCAATGACACAGCAGCAGGCTGCAGGGACCTGACCCTGCATGGCTGGGGCAGTATAGCAGATCACTGACCCATCCAGAGCTCCCTCCAAGCATCTGCAGCTCTCCTCCCACCTCAGGAGCACCATCCCACCCTGCTCCAATGCTGCTGGCAAGGCTCCAGTGGAGAGCCCACATCCCTGCTGATCTGATGGCAAGGGATGTGTGCTGCAGCCCCTGCTGACCTGGGAATCAGCCTTCACATCACTGCCAGAGTGCTCTGAAGGGGCACACCAGCACCTTCCAGTAACCTACCAGCACCTTCCAGACCTTCTGGCACAGCAGCCCCATCCCACTCCTCTGCACAAATGCTTCTCTCAGTGGTCTGCCAGTCCCAGCAGGGCAGATCATCTCTGTTTCCATAGAAAGGGCAAATATCCACAGAAATCCTTTACTTCTACTGCCAGTGGCTGAATCTTGCTCTGCATTTCACACCCCTTTGTCCAAAAGAGCAATGGAGGGAAACACAATTCTTGCCTCACTCCTGCTGCTCACAGGACCATTTGTTACCCAGAGCCAGAGCCCAGAACAATCCAGCACATCTCTGATGTGGGTGCATCTGGTGGTGATGTGTCACATTTGACCAGGCCACTCCTGTCAAAAAAAAAATTACCACTTGGAACCTACTCTTGAAAAAAGCCCTGACCAAGCAGAAAGCCACTGCAGAGGAGCTTCTTTGCCCAGGCTCTTTTGTCTTCCCTTGCAAGCAGAAGGATTTCTGACAAGGAATGGCTCTTTGACAAGTACAGAAGAACCTGCTTTCCAATCAGTGTCTACTTGCTGGTAAAAGCTGTAAATTGCCTCATATAGTCTTGTCAGCAAGATCATCCCCTCTCATCCTGCTGAGGGGTTGTCCAGCTCAGTGGCTGCTGTGGTACGTGGAGAGGGGGAAGGTGAAATATAATCTGAGAAACAATATCCATGGCAGCAAGCAAGGCTAACCAAAAAGCCAGGAGTGAAGCAGGGTTCCAAGGAGAGAGGAATGCTGGGGGAGGAAAAGCATGGAGTTCTCTTGACAAAGGTCCAGGATCATTTTAAAAGGTGCCAAGAAATAATTTTTAATGCAATCTACACATGTGCCAAGAGCACTGCCTGCCACACCACTACCTTACTGCTTCCAGGCTTAGCAACAAATTAATTTAGACAGGATGGAATATTTTCTAACAGAAGTGTCACTGCCTTCTGGGGAATATGACCCAAAAAAACACAGGTCCAAGGAAATCCCACACCAGTGACAATTCCCCATGGGTAGGAGTCCCCCAGCTGTTTGGGTTCATTTTAGGATCCTGGGGTATCTGTCACTGGCATCAGGTAACTGTCATGTCACTATACTGATCAGAAATGTGTGTACTCTGCAGCTGCAGGTAACAGCTGCAGCAGATGAGGCTACTCCTCAAGCTCCTCTTGGTTCACAGTGGCACTGCACCAACACACAGGCTCCAGAAAAGAGCATCAGCTCTAGTCAAATACTACTGGCCACAGAGAATTCCCTTCTCCCTCTAACAATGGATTGATCTGTTCTTTGCTTGGGAAAACACTGAGTTTGAGTCAAGGGAAGAGATGTGGAACAGGCTCTGGGGTGTAGCAGCACTCTTCTTGCCTCAGCACTGCAAGAGACTCTGGTGAAACTGGACAAGCCCAATACCTAATTCCAGGGTCCAGATTTATCCTTGCATGGCTGTTTCACTAATGCTTGTTCTCTACCCTATCCATCCCATGGGAGGTCATGTCTGAGAGAGGGACCTTCAGAACACCAGCCTGTCTGTGCACACCCAAAGGACACATACTGACACTGTATCTCCTGGGTTATCAGTCTGGCACACTGGAAAAGCCACTTCTGTCAACCCCCATACACACACCAACTGCTCCTGGTTTCTCATTAATCTAACACTCAAATCAGACTTCACATCTTTTAAAGATAATCAGGTCTTTCACCCTGAGATAAACACACCCTCACAAGCAGTTCTTGCGATCCTCACAAGTTCTTCAGTCAACCACACAGACACCTTCTGCATCACTTGACTGAGCTGACAGTGAGACAGGAGAATTGCTATTCCTTTGTCTAATCAACACCCAGCACAAGGAAGAGAACCCACTGCCCACCACCCAAGCACCTTTGCATCCCCTCAGCAGGTTACTGTTACAGAAGCATTTTGTGAGAACATTTCTATTCATGCTTGATATAAACACCAGATCATTTTGCTCCAAGTGAAGAATGAAGTGTCTTCTCCCTGAATTCCAGGACACCTGTACCTCCTGGATGTACCTCCAGGATATTTACAAGTCAATCTGTTGGCAATTTAATCTAAATTGTCCTTTAAAGATCTGACAGCTGATGTGAGCCCATAGCTGTGCTGGAAGGAGGTTGCAGTTGCTAACACCCATTTCCAGGAAGACCAAGGACAAGCTGTTCCTGTGTGTCCTTAGCCACTGGTCATGTTAACAAAAATGCCACCTGTCCTTCAAAAGATGACACCACAGATGCCAGCAAGGACTAATTACATTGTAAGGGGAGAATTTGGGACATTAACAGCAACACCTGATGCATTCCCCCTCTTCTACATCCTTGTGTGTCTTTGTTTCCTGTGCTGATCTCTGATTCCCTCTCCCTCCATGCCAGTTGATTCGCATCTTGCTTCATTCCCAGGACACTGCCTGTGCAAAGCACCTCTGAGACACCTCTCTCACCTGCCTGCTGCCAACAGGACAGGCAGAAGCTGGGAATGAACAGCCCCTCAAAATCACTGGTAAATCTCTGCAGCTTCCAAAGTACAATGAAACCTTTGCCAGACCTCTGCAGACCATTTTCAGTAGCAACATCAACCCAAATTACTTTTAACCCAGGGCAAGATCTCTAAGGGTTCAGGACCCACTACTGGATTTAGATTTTTGAAGAGACCTGCATTTAGCACACCAAGAAACTCACAAAACAGGGCCACATCCCTTGGGCCTGAGCAGCAATGCATTTACAAATGAGAAGGCTGGGAAACCAGTAGGGAAAAATAAAGCAGCAATTCCTGCTCCTTCCAGCCAAACTCTCTCTTTATCCACTGCTGCAGGGCTTTAAGCACAGCAACAAAGATGATGACTGAGCCCACTATGTTGGAGTTACCTGGGACAGACAAACAGGCTGCTGGGCAAGGAACATTCAACAAGAAAGGAAACAGAAAACAGCCTCATGGAAGTATTGTGTGAGACCCCTCCCATCACTGCAAAGGAAATGCACACAGAGCTAACCCTCCTTCCCAAGGAAGGAGAAACCAGTCTCCTAAAGAAGGCACTTGAAACTGAAACACAATTTTCAAGTTCATCTCTTATTTGGTGGGTCTGTGAGGCACTCACCTACAAGTGTGTCCATGCAGTGCCTCAGCTACATGGCCCTTTCCTTGACTTACTCCTAGAGGGCTGCTCAGTGTCTTCTCACCAGCTCAGGCTGCTTCCTCTAGGTATCTATCCAGCTCACTCCAGCCCCACAAGAAGCAGGGATATACACCTTTGGGCTGCAAAAGGACAAAAAACAGACTGCTGTGACTACAGGCATGTCAGAGAAAACAAAAATACCTCCTCACCAGTTGTGCTGGGTAAGTCAGTTCTCACACAACCCCCGCAGCCATCTGACTTTTAAACCTGTAAAAATGGTAATTTCACAACACTGACTGTGTCCCACAGCAAGGCCTAAGGTAGCTGAAGCAACAGCAGCAAGTTAGCACCAAAAACATTCTTCTGCTTAGCAAATGCTGGAGTAGGAGGAAGGAATTAGAAGTCCCTTGCTCATCTAATACCCAGGATTACACTCACAAAGTACTTCCTTGGATGACTCCCATAACCATCTCCAGTTAAGCTGGGGGAACACAGCTGGCAAGGTCAGGATTTTACACATTACAGCAATGGAGTGAGAAAATGCTTTTACATCACTAATCCCCATAGCTGGGTGCAGTTTGGAACATTTTATGGGCTAACATGTGTTTTATGTCTCCACAGTCAATACATCCCACCTAAACCAAGCAGCCTCAATTTACTCCTTCTGAAAAAGTAAAGTTATCTATGTCAAGACAGTCATTCCCCTCTGATTTACAGATATTTCTGGCTGAATTTATCTCACCTTAGTCCTCTCATTTTTATTTTCCTCTAAGAAGCAAACTCTGTCAGGACTGGAAATGCCCTTCCTGTGATGGGCAGAGGCTCTGCACAACACTTGTTTCAAGAAGCTGAACCACAGGTTTGCATCTTGGTTTGGTTGGGGTTTTTTCCATCCATCTATCCATCAATGGAAGCTTTGTTACCTGAAAGAGAATGAAATCCTGGCTCCAGCTGGGCCCACAGAGCTCAGGTCAATTGGACAATGCCTGGAGAAAGCAGAGAAGTTCAACCCACACCCTGGCAGCAGAGCTTTCCTGGGAGCTGCCACAGGAGCAGGGCCAAGGCCAGGACTACCTGCACACTGAAGTTAAGGATGTGGCTACACAAAACAGGGCAAGAAAACCTTCAAGAGTCACATCTCAGACACAAACAGAATCAAGAGTGACCAGGTTGGACAGGACCCTTGAGATCATCAAGTCCAACCATCCTTGTCCTCTCCTGACCCATCTCCCTGAGCACCTTATCTCCCAGCTAGTCAATACACCCAGGGGTGGGGACTCCCCCCCCTCCCTGGGCAGCCTGTCCCACACCCCCACAGCTCTTTGGGGGAAGAATTTCTTGTGACATCTCATCTGAACCTGCCCTGGTGCAGCTTGAGGCCATTCCCTTTGTCCTGTCCCCCGTCCCTGGGCAGAAGAGACCATCACCCACCTCTCTGCACCCTCCTCTTGGGTCATTCCAGGCAGGGAGAAGGTCTCCCCTCAGCCTCCTCTGCTCCAGACTCAACCCCCGCAGCTCTCTCAGCACGTTTGTTCTCCAGACCTGTCCCAAGACCTCCGGCTCGCAGCACAACCTCCTCAGCACACCAGCGGGCTGCCAGCGCCTCAGGGCCCTTGTACAGACCACAGCCCCGCAGCCTGCGAGCCTCCAGCATCACCAGCGACTCTGGGGACTTTAAAACAGCCAAAGCCCAGCAAACCATAGGCACCGCTACGGCCCGGGCACACCCCTATGGCGGGCGCTT
This sequence comes from Heliornis fulica, assembly GCA_013399135.1. Taxonomy (NCBI): domain Eukaryota; kingdom Metazoa; phylum Chordata; class Aves; order Gruiformes; family Heliornithidae; genus Heliornis; species Heliornis fulica. Next base: position 260,112 of record VXBZ01011342.1, on the reverse strand, counting down.
GGTGTGCGCGGCCCCAGGCCGGCTGAGGGGAGCAGGTTAGGCGGGAAGAGCTCGGAGTGAAGACGCGGCTCCCGCAGACCTCTACCGCAGCGAGGACGCCCTGGCCCGCCCGACGACAGCAGAGCCATGCGGCTCCCCGACCACCAGCTCCGAAAGGCGCGAAGGAGGCGCCAGCCCTCTCCTTATAACCTCCCGGCGAGAGAGGACCTGCCTCCTGATTGGCTGCGGGTAGTGCCAATCACTATGCGCCACCCTCCGCAACCAATGGGCGAGCAGAGACCGGGCCGGGGGTGGGGTTTACGGCGGCCGCGAGGAACGGGCGTCCCTGGCCGGCGCCGCGCC